>CAMOHE010004970.1:894-13402 GCA_946598075.1 Artocarpus hirsutus
ATATATATATATATATATATTTATTTATTTATATGAAATTGGCCCACAATGGGCCTTCGGTGGGACGGCCCACTGTGGGCCTGTATGGGCCTTACATGGGCCGGCCCATTGTGGCCCTGTATGGGCTGGTCCATTGTGGGCCTAGATGGGCCGGCCCAGCCTGGGCCAGTGGGCTGGCCTCGCCCAGCTCGGCCTAGCCCGGCCCACAATTTTCCATGGGCCTACATATACTAGCCCAGCCCACCAGTATTTATGGGCCCTGCCGTGCCGTGAATAGTGTCGAGCCGTGCCGGCTAGCCCATCATTGTAGCAGGACCAGCTCGGGCCGGCCCACGGGCCCCGGCCCATTGTTGCATCTCTAAGAATAAGGGGGAGGAAAGAGAGAAAAAGAAAGAGAGAAAATATTTTTTCTTTTTTTTTTTTTTTTTGAGAAGATGAATGAGTTTAGGGTATATTTTGAATTTTACTCGTGTGTGACTTATATTTACACTTAAATTTTCTAAAATTTGACCTATTAATTTTAAGAGTAAATTGCATTGTTGAATCTTAAATTATTTGTTTTTTGTATAATGCATCTTGAACTTTTAATCTTAGTATAATACATCTTGAACTTTAAAATTATTAACAATTGAGGTCCAATAGTTACTTTTAATTTCCGTTAAGTATTTTTTTTCACATATTAAGCTTCAATTTTTTTTTCTTAAAATGGCGAGATCTATCTTTAAAAAAACTTATATGCGAGTCTCATGATCAAAATTGTCTATGCTTTTAATGTTTTTTAGCCATTAAACCTTAATTATTAATAATTTCAAAATATTGGATGTATTTTACGAAAAAAAAAAAAAAGGATGATACAACATTATAATTTACTCTAATTTTAATTAGTCTTTTAATTTGGCTTGAATCATCTTTCCATCAAATTGGTGTAATAATTCCTCGTTTAGAAATCCAACCAAACAACGGCTGGGAGAATCGACCATTCCATTCCCAACTCCATTGCCCCCCAACCACCTCCAAACAAACACCACCTGACGCTCACCTTATCCCGCGGAACGCAAGACATAAGAGAGTGCCAGAAAACAAGAAAGCCGAAATCTGAAAAATAACTAAAAAAAAATGGCACATCAGAACCAGAAAGCCGAAATCTTTGAACTTGACAATGGAACTATGCGCGCCTTGATCACCAACTATGGCTGCACCATCACCTCCTTGTCTGTACCCGACAGAGATGGTATTTTTCTGCTTTTCGAAACCCCATCTATATTTCACAATTTCTTCTTTGGGAATAATTACGCTGATCTATGAAAATAACGTTGGATTTTGAAGGAAAATTGGCCGATGTGGTCCTGGGATTCGACTCTTTAGAGCCATATTTGGTGAAAAATTCTCAATTTTTTTGTTTATTTATTTTTAGACAATGGCATTAGTGCTTTGATCTCATGGGTTTTTTCTTTTTATTGGCAATGCGTGTGTAATTAGAATGGTGCTGCCCCTTATTTTGGCTGCATTGTTGGTCGGGTGGCGAATAGGATCAAAGATGGAAAGTTCACTCTCGATGGAGTAGAATACTCTTTGCCTCTCAACAAACCTCCAAACAGTCTCCATGGTATGTAGGTTTACCTTAATATCCCGTTTGTTTTGCAGGTTGGAATCGTTGGAATCACAATTCCAACCATTTTGCTACCGTATTTTCTCTCACAGAAGTTTAAAATTCTGTTCAAACTTTTTGTCGAAACCTGCGAACCGAACGGGCTAGTCATTTTGTAATATCATTGTTTATCAATCTTCTTTGTGCATAGTACCATTAACATGTATGGAATCATCATGTTTGGACTCATAGAACTTTTGGTTTCTGCTATTTATATCTTTCTAAATAAACAAGAGAATAAAAGTACAAGAAGGGGGTTTGGGGAAGGGAAACCATTCTGAACCTTACCTTCCCATTCAGGTGTTTTCATTCCTGTGAGAGGAATGGAATAAAGGGACTGTCTTCCTCCTATTCAACGACCTGCCATTCATGACTAAAGGAATGGGATAGGGCCTGCGGCTCTAATGATTCCGTAGATACAGAAATAATCAGTCTCGGCTACCTCTTGTCCTTACTCTTCTTAGTAGAATTCATTGACAGGACCAATTTCCATCCCAGCTGGCAAGAGAAGAAAAAGAATATGAAAGGCCAAAAGGGCCAAAACACACATATGAAAGTCGAAAATGGGCTCTAGGCTAGGAGAACATATTGGCTTCATCGGTTTTAATTCTTTAGTTGCCGAGGAGAAATCTTCTATCAGAAAGACTCTTTCTTAAAGGGAAGAGGGCCAACCAGGATTGGGAACACCCGCTAGAGCTCAAAATAGGCCTTTCCGGCTATGTTCTTTGCTAGTAGTTTGTTTACTGGGACAAGATAGGACCCATTCCGTTGTTTCCAAGTCAGGCTCTGTCCCCTCTTTAAGCCTTACCTTATTCTTATTGTTCGAAGGGCAATCATGGAATGAAGTCCTCCGTTTCTTTTAGAGGTGCTAACCAGCATCAAGGCAGAGATGACTAAGTGACATATATGAATATCGCAAAGACAACAAGAAGTTGTAGAATAAACGAGGATATTTTAATCTCTATGATTGAGAAATTCATAGGTTGGTGATTTTATTTCCTTGGCAAATTAGTACACGAGAGCTGTAGGTGTGAGAATTTTGGTTATTGCATCATTACATTGAATATTGATATACAGTAGCAGGAAAAAGTTCTTATTGAAGAAATTTTCCAAGTGCCCCGTTCTTTTTCGGGATTATTGTCATGAATTTAGGGACCTCTCACACAATCATTACTGTACAAGGTTGCAGCTTTCATTAAAGATTTGGCTGCTAATTCCATTTTTTATTTTTAAGCATTTTTGGTATAGTATTTTGAATAAATCAAGTAGGTTGTTTGGGACATGAGTTTGAAAAAAAAAAAGTTTAAGTTTGTACCATGGCAATTTAAATATTTTGTGAGGGACAACATTATAGCGAAACGAGTTTGAACCTAGATTTTTTGGTTAAAACTCATTTTTCAAATGGCCTAAATCTTTTTGAGTTCCTATATGGTTGGTCTAAACCAAAAGAATGGTTCCCTCTTCTCTCAAATGCGTCCCTACCTAAGTAAGAGCCAAACCAAAGGTCTCATCCCTTAAAAAGGAGAAGTATTTCTTGCCACCATGCCGGTAGTAAGTTGGGAGCATCTTTCAGTGTCTTTCTGTATGCATAAATTTCATACGTTGTTTGTTAAAGTGAATTCTGGGATAGGAAAATTGACTTTATAACTTTTATTCATGTTTTTTTCATTCGTAAAAAATTTCCTCTTTTTTTTTTTTTTTTGTTGAGGGACATAGATCATAGATCTATGTTTGGATTACCACAAAATTGGATATCTCCAATCAGCTATCAAATGGAAAGTATTTCGATTTCAGCAGGAACGTTGGTTTCACAATCCTTCTCTTAGACCTTAGCTTCAAATATTGCACAAAATAATTTGGATTTTTCTCTCTTTTTTTTTTAATCTAATTATCTGTGATTTTTTTCACTTAAATGGGTTTTTATGACAGAATAGATGATATGCTTCTCCCTTCTCTCTTCAGGTGGAAACAAGGGGTTTGATAAGCAGATATGGGAGGTTGTTGAATACAAGAAGGATGAGAAAATCACTTTCAAGTATCACAGTCATGATGGCGAGGAAGGTAACCACCCAGACTTCCATCTTCTCCAGAAGACATCTCTCAAACCAAACTTCCTCGTCATTCTTTAGTTTTTTCTTGGTTGTAGGTTATCCGGGGGATGTAATCGTCACTGCAACGTACACACTTATGTCAAGCACGACAATGAGGCTTGACATGGAAGCAGTGCCTAAAAACAAGACCACTCCAATCAGCTTAGCCCAGCATACCTACTGGAACTTAGCTGGCCACAACTCAGGGAACATATTGGACCATACAATCCAGATATGGGCAAATCACGTTACCCCTGTGGATCAGAATATTATTCCAACAGGTGAAATCATGTCAGTTAAAGGCACTCCCTTTGATTTCACTGCTGAAAAGAGGATAGGCGATGATATCGAGCAGGTTGGCATTGGGTATGACCACAACTATGTGCTCGACTGTGGGGAAGAAAAGTTGGGTTTGAAAAGCGCTGCAAAGGTCAGGGACCCCTCCAGCTCTAGGGTACTAAAATTGTGGAGCAATGCCCCTGGAATGCAATTCTACACAGCCAACTATGTCAATGGCATTGTGGGAAAAGGTGAAGCTGTTTATGGAAAGCATTCAGGGCTTTGTTTGGAGACGCAGGGTTTCCCAAACGCAATAAACCAGCAAAACTTCCCCTCTGTAGTTGTCCAACCTGGTGAGAAGTATCAACACACCATGTTGTTCGAGTTTTCAGTCGAGTGAAGTGTCACACTTTCAAAAACTGGTCTTCCAATAAGGTTTTGACTTGCTGTTCTTGCTGCGCAGTGGAAGTAAATCACCGAGGCCGTTCTTTTCTGATGTAATTTCTTATTGATGAAGTTTTTTTTTGTTATAGAAGTATAATAAGAGGGTGTTTGAGTATCTTAGACAAAGGAGTCCAGAATCAGATTTGGTCCGGCGAATTGGTGTTCTAGAGAAGATGAAGTGCAGCGAGTTTAACATTTGCCAAGTCTTCATAAAGTAGAGCAGCTGGCTATGACTATTGGAGCTTTAGGATTAATAACCTCTTAAACTTCCAGAGTGATGAATTAGGATAATTCAAGAAAATAAGTTTACTTTTCAGAGTAAAAAAAAAAAAACGACATTTAGCATGATGATATGTTGTATTTCAATTTTAAAGAGCGCTTTGACGTTGAATAAGCATGTTGCTTGACGCCAACAATTTATGATCATTATTGAAATGAAAGAGACCAATTGATTTCAAAAAAAAAAAAAAAAGGGAGTTTTTTGTCACAAGGCTCAAAAGAAAGCAACCATCTAACTTGGAAGTTTCATCACCATAATCATTTACAAGCTGATCAGCTGAGCACCAGACCAAATTTAATGGATACAAAATAAGCTGAAAAACAGGGACACATATAACTACAAGCACAACAAGAGTCACAACATTCACCATTTCGTTGATCTACATCTCGCGGATTGTTCATTTCCGTTGAAGTAAGGCTTGAAGGTTCTCATGACTTCCTCATATGTTGGCCTCTTGTAGTCTACTGCCTGTGTAATCAGTCACGGTCTTCATATGTTAGAAAGTCCTTCAAAGATTATACCAAGATCAGTGATTCAAAGGGATTTTTATTTTTTATTTTTTGCAGAAAATTACCTGCTCAATAACTTCTTCTGGGGTTGCCCATTTCCACTCAGCGAATTCTGGATCTGCTTCACCAGTAGCTAAGTTGACCTCACTCTCATCTTTTGTTAATCTCATGAGAAACCTATCAGTTGTCCAAATTCATCGTCAGGTCCGCCAAATGAATGTACTTTAGAGATTACACAAGATAGAGAGGAGAGAAGAAACCTGGATACTTACAGCAAGAGGTAAACTAAACGGAACCGACTGTACTGTTTAAGAATCAAACAAAACTTTTTCATGCCCCTGGTGTCTCTATATGAAATCTATGTACAGTTTACAAGCAAAAACATGTATAACTTTTCTATAATCTGGAAAAGTAAAAAATATAAGTGTAAAGCATTAAAAAGCTGGCACAAAAGAGTCATTTAAGTTTTATACTCACCATGTTTATGATTAAAACTTTCATAACCAGTGCCATTGCTTTATATGGTAATCAGTTAATAGGGAGCATGTGCTGTAATTTCCAGAGTGTTGGGTAGTTTTATTATTGTAAATTCAACAAGAACGAAGAAAATCCTAGTTAATTGAGAGCAAATCTCTCTAGCTATAGTAGCTCAACTTGTAACTAACGAAACTGAAAATCGAATTTAGTACACGAGAAAATGCAAGAATAAGTGTCAAAATCAGTGGAGGAAGCAAGGAACATGTATGAACATAAAGTGAGCAGAGTTTAGGGAAATTCTGAAAGGGCAACTTAAAGAATGTTGCATCCATATCTCGCATAAAATCCCATCAAATTATTTGACTTGCTTAAGGTCAAGGACTGAAAAGGCTTATCGCGGTAGGATCATTATTGTGGTGTTCTATTGATATCTAATTCAACTTTTATTTAAGTTAATATCTAATTAACTAGTCCAAGTTTGGAAGCATAAGCCATAAAGCTCTGTTTCCCTTCTCTGAGTTCTGATTTGAACTTTTACAAATTGATGAAGAGACAAAAGAGATGCTAAGTAAATGAATTAGAGAAACTCCGCATAAAGGTCCATAAGTTTACCATGGTCAAATATGCAGTTGCAAACTTGCAATTGCCTTTTTGTTACATTTTAAATGATAATATCATAATCTTGGTTACTCAGTGTATTTATGTGAAGGAAGAAAGAGGGCATACCACTTCTGAGCCTGTCCATGCCATTCACCTCCCCAAAGACGATTGACTTTGGCCTTCACCGCTGGAGGGAAGTCATAAGTCAACCAATTCGGAACCTGTCAATATGTTAAATCACTCATAAGTCTATAAGTTTAATAACGTACTAATATTATCCTCATCCCACAAACAACTTTATACATCAATTTAATGGCGGTAAAATAAGTAATTTGAAACCAAAAAGCTTCATATCACTGCTGTAAATAGTCATCTTGTTCACTTCCCATCTCTTCTGTTCCATTTCGAATCATTTTTTTAAATCTCCTAGTTTGTGGTGGTTGAGTGGAAACATGGATACAATAGATCAACATCTTTCCAGAATTCTAATCAAACTCTTTATAGTCATGAAATTCGAAACAGAAGTTTTCACCAAAATTTTCATAAAGACCTAGTGAATTGAAAAAAAAAAAGAGTTAAACCCTTTGAGTGAGATTTAGTGCAGATGTGTAAAGAAAGCAAAGTCTTAATAATCCTCTGCAATAGCTATCTATAAATCTCAGCCATACGAATCAAAATTGCATAACATGTTCATGAATCATGATCCATTGCAAGACCAAAGTGGCATCAAGCAATAACACTCTTTTTTCCATGAACCTCAGCAATAATTTCAGCTGACACAATCCCGGTTTCTTCTCGTAACTCCCTAATAGCTGCCAATTTCGGTTCTTCACCCTCTTCAATTCCTCCCTGAAAGTATAGGTCCGAATATAAGATACAAGAAAAGACAAACTAAGCTTAGCTGAAAGTTGGGCAATTGAGTATTCTAGAAAGGCAGTGTTCGCAGTTGTTGACACCAAAGTCATCCAAAATTACACCCTTTGAGAGAGGATCAAAAGATTTCTCTAAGCCAAGAATAAACTCATAATCAACGAAGGATGGATGTACAAATTTTTAAAAAAAATTGGTTTGTTCATAGGAAATAGAGCATCTAATTGTATAGCATATGTATAATCACCTGAGGCATCTGCCATGCTCCAGGAACATTCAATCTTGACGCGACAAAAACCTGTGAAATTTCGGTGTGGTCAGACTTTCCGACAACAAAGTTCATGCGAATCCAAGTAGAATACAAAAGAACTCCTCACTTTATAGAAACAAATCTATGTACTTTGTAGCCTGTTGTGCCTTAAACAATACTTCATTACGTATGTTCCTGTTCAAAACTAAATAAACATCCAAAGACCAGCTTTGAAATGCCATGGTTGGTTACTAGTGAATTGCAAATATCCTTTTAACAATAGGTTAAAGTTTAAACACCCTTTTAATTTGAGTTTCTTGTGAGCCTAAAAAAAATAATAATTCTTCATAAATCCAATGCAGGGAGATTCTAAACGTTCAGAACTACAGTGTACGGATCTACATTCATACACTGCCAAGAAATACTAAAAATACAATATTGCTCCTTTTTCAATATTTTGAGTAAAAATGAACCAAATCTCCACAGAAAAAGTCAGATAGGAAAACAGACTTTAAGCCAATAAAATGAAATTTCCCATGAAGAGCCAAACTTAATCATCAAATTTGACAGGAAAGTTTGAAGAAACATAACTCAAGCATCCAACACCAGGACCAACACAGATAAGGTTGAGACCAAATATTTTGGGCCCTTTTCTTCAATTGGTTCGAATTACAATTCAAATCATTTCGTCGTGAAATTTTCCTTCACAAAACTATAAATTTTTGTTCAAACTGTTTTCTGTAAATCACTAAAAAAAAGAAAAAGAAAAAACCCATTAGAAAAGCAGGGAAAGGAATAAAATGAAGTTTTTGTATAAATTTGGTGGAACCTGATCATGAGAGTTAATAAGGCAGACACCAACGTTGGGACGGTAACCAGGGGGCAGACCCTCCATTGCTCCCTCAGAGTTTGAGAAGAAAAAAGCTCTCTCTCTCTCTTCTCTCTATCTGGGAATAAATGCGATCACCATCAGAAATTCAGAACTAGAAAAGGAAGTAGAAAAGAAGGAGAAAGGAAAAGGAGAAGAAAATGGGTTTTTGATGACATGTGGGAATGTGTGAGGGACAAAAGGGTGAGTCAGGTCAGAAGACAGAGGAGAGAGAAAGATGGAGAGAGAGAGTTGTGTTTTTGTTTGACGAATCCCTTTTACTTTTTATCTGCGCACCCGTGCGCCCCTGCATTTAATACAGTCAATCACTTATTATTCCCATTCTCTTATTCCCGTTCTTTATTCCCGTCCAACCCAGGGATACCATGCTCTTATTCACATTCCCCTATCATGAACCCTCATTTCTCATCAGTTTCGCATCTTTTTTTTTTTTTCTTGGACTAAGAGATTATCGAATGTACGTGTTTAGCAATCTCATTTTAACTATATCGTTAAAATTATTATAGTGTAAAATATTTAAATACTATAGTATAAAATAAATATAAATATGATATAATCCTCTCATATGCTACAATAAAATAATTTTAATTTTTAATTTTAATTAAGTTGTCAAACGTATTTACTATCTACTGCTTATTGTTCTGGCCTTTGGAGGAGTTAGAGTTGAAAGGTTGTAATATCGACACTAACTACTAGTATGAGTGTCTATTTTATTCATTGAAATACATGTAAACCTGCAAGCAAGTAATCATCCCCAATTCCATAAATATAAGCAAATCTGAGTTCTTGACAAAGCTAATGGGCAAACAGACATCTTTCAATGAAATGTGAACTGACTTATTGGCATGATTTGTATGTGTTTTAAGTTTTGTTGATATTCTTTTAACAATATTTCAAAAAAAAAAACCTTTTTAATCCTTGTGTGTATAATGAAAAGTTCATGGTATTTCTTTTTTAAAAAAATAACATATAACCATCAGTTATAAAGGAATTTGACTACAAACATTAGTTAGATGCACCAGTAAAAATAAATGAAACACGAAAACAAACCTACGTGTCGAGACCTAACATAAAGATTCATTCGGTACATAAAAATCCAGCGTGACCAAACAAATTTCTTCTTAGAATTTATTAAAATCACAATAATAAATAGATAACTATAAAAATGATTCATAACAACAAGAAATGGAAATGATGAATGGGATATATATGGTGCATGGTAAGACAATGAGGAGGCCTGTATAGTAACATTACTCGTCATATGTGAGTGCGGCGCATGATAGCATTCCCCTGCAGGAGCTGAGGTAATCAATGAGCATTCACGCGGAATATTAAAAACAGGAAAAACTCAGAAAAATGGCCACTAGATGACACATCCCACATTAACTAGTGGGGGCGTTGACTTTCCCTCCTCTGGCCCCGGAAGTGCACACTCAACATCATCATCTGTTTTTTATTTTTTTAATTTTTCTTTTATTTTTTTTTTCTCGTCCTCGGAAGGATTGCCTTTTTTTTATTTATTTACTATTGTTGCCATTATCTCGCTTGTAATTAAGCATTATCGTTAGAGGTTTGAACTTGGACCATAAAGCATTCATTACTTTGAAAAAAAAAAAAAAAAGGTACTTTAACTTTATGAACCCATGGCCCCTGAAAGTCAACTGGTTTTTATTCTCGACGATAAAACTATTAAAACCCACTTATTAAAGGTCCCCCAAATTTTTTAGTCATAGAATTTAGTTATGGGGAATCTACTAGCCATCTACCATTAAAATTCCAATTTTAGAAGATACTCCAGACGGCATTTGATAACATGGTTAAAAAAATATCGTTATATACGTTATAAGATAAAATTTTCATATGTTATAATAAAGTCGTTTTAACTTTTGATTTAATTACATTTCTAAATGCAAAAAGGTCTTAACAATTAGATATATGTTGTATCATGCATGTGTGTGCGCATGAGCATGGGAACAACCTCGAAGAATAAGTTTTTCAAAGATGCATGTATGCAAACCATGCATGGTTCGTGGCACTAATATGTATATTTGTATTCTATCGATGTATGCGAGTACTTTATAGCGGTAGAAATTTATGGCAAAGGCATTAATTGATAACGATATATAAGAATCAGGATAAATTATAAAAATTTGCTTGAGCTATAGCCTTTGTAACACTTTACTTCTCGAACTTGAAAACAAATCCGTTCTCCCTAAAGTATTAACTGTTAACAAAAACGGTCATTCCGTTAGAATTTTAATGGCATATTGGCAAATAATTTTACACTCAAGGGTATTTTGGTAATCTTAGTTATAAAAAAACAAAAAATTGACTGTAAAAAATTGTCTTTATTGATGATTAAAAACAAAAAAAAATCAATTAAAAACATACTACTATCTGGATCCCTCTTTTTTGATATACGAAAATTTTCTTTAAAATTTATTTTTTTTCACATTCAAAAAATATTTTAAAATTTTAAAATGTATAAATGCTAATAAAACCTTCAAAAATATAAAAAAATTATTAATACTGTCAAAGTTTTTTTTTAATTTTGTATTATATCTTTTGTTATATTGAATATATTTATGTTATATTCTTTTTCATTTCGTTAATATATGTAACTTTTAAAATTTCAAAATACTTTTTGGTGTGAAAAAAATTTAAAAAATTTTGAAGAAAATTTTTGTATATCAAAAAAGAAGGATTCCAAGAATATAATGGTTTTAATTAATTTTTTTTTAATCATCAATAAAGAATATTTTATTATAGTTTTAATTTTATGGTTATTTTTATAACTAGAATTACTAAAATTCTTTTAACCTTAAAATCATTTGTCACTTTTCTTTTAAAATTCTAACAGAAGAACTATTTTGTTAACAATTCATACTTAAGAGGGAACATATGTTATGTTCTGATGTTTATTGACAAAGTATTATAAAGGCTATAATTTAGGAAGAATTTTTGTAATTAATTCTAAGAAATATTATTTACTCTTTTTTCTTTGGCAATACAAGAACTATTATTTACTTGATCTTTTTGATTAAGCACCCTTCCTAATTATCAATGCCAGCTAGGCCATTAAAAACAATGCCTAAAACCCCCCCTTAAGTCAAGATCACTTATTATTAGGATCAATAACTAATTACCCTTGCAAGTTTGATTATTAAAATCCTTAAACTAATTACTTTTACACTTCAAAATGTTGAACATCTTAAATAGTTTTCTTTTCTTAAAAAAATATATATATTTCTTAGGCTTGGTTTAATTCCGTAAAACTCACAAAATAAGAATTAGCATCAAGATTTTTGTTTCGCAATCCTATTACATTTATTCTTTTTTTTCTTTTGACAATTGCCTATCTTTTCAAACATCTCTCGTGGTGTATTTGATATTCGCTTCAACTATCTTCTAATCATAACTACTGAAAAGATGCTCCAAATTTTTATTCTTAAAACTAAATAATTTTCTTTTAATTTTATCTTTAATCTCTCTCTCGTAAGAATTTATTTTCTAGAGGTTGAAACTATAAAGAATAATATATCAATATTTAATTATTTCTTTTTAATTTTGTGTTACTATTTTTTCTATTATATTATCATGTTATTGTTGGAGTTAATTTCCTATAAGCATAGGCATTGTATATATTGTTAATAAATTAAATGAAATGACATTTATTTATTTTTGGTTGCTTGTGTATATTACAAATATTTTAATAAACATCATGAAAATTCCATGAATACTAATGTAACTATAAATTTAGCGTATAAATGATACATGCTTAGTAATAAAATTTATAGATAATAATCAAAATAGTCCGTAATAATTAACTAAAATTTGAGATCTTTAATTAAATATTGCAAGTACGGTTCAATCTTATTGAGAATGAAATAGTCTCATATGGCCTATTCATGTAGAGACATTAGATTAAAGGTACTTTATATAACAAGGTTATATAGGATTAGACCAGATAAATTATGAATATTTAAAAATCTTTAGTTATAAATAGAGTATTCAAATTTATCATTTTGATGATCATATATATGACAATATCAATCCTGAGTATTTATTAGACTCTTATTTATGATATTTTATTTTTTCATTTGCATGGCAAGATTTGTTTAAAAACAAATCATAATTTTGTATCTTGGAAACATAATGGAATAAATGGTTGC
>CAMOHE010004971.1:653-15838 GCA_946598075.1 Artocarpus hirsutus
CCCCCCCCCCCCCCCCCCCCCCCCCCCCCCCCCACTTTTAGAAAAAAAATGGGAGACAAGTTTGCATTGTATGCACATCTTTCTTTGAACCATGTGTGGCCCATGTTTTTTTAATCAAATCATGTCTTGTTGTTTAAGTCTTTAGGCATGTTTGACATATTGTATTGTGTTGTATTGTATTATATACATAAAATACAATACAATACAATACCATACAATACAATACGGTGCGTTAAAGATTGATCTAGCCACTTTAAAAGCACGACCACCAACTTAATCAATGTGGGATAAGTTTTATTCCTTTCTCTCTTTTTTTCCATGATACAACTTTTTTGGTCTTCTCGTCATTTTCCCACAAAGTCCCTTAAAGAATCTAAAATTTTATCAAGCAGAGCAAGACCATTTGGATGTCAAGAAATTTCGGTGCAAACGGGTTTGACTAACATAGTCAAAGACTAATACCGGTTTAAGTTAATACTGGTGAGTTTCTAAATCGCATAATGAAATCAATTTATTTTTTTTAATTTTAAAAAACATTCTTATACTGCATAGAGATAAAATTGACATTTTCCTGCATTATATCTTGGTACTAACATATTCTAGATGGTGTCAACAAATTAAAAGTTTGGGAACTTGAGTGTGCAAATTCTCAAAATGAGGACCTATGCGCTAGAGGTTAAAATGTTTGGAGACCTATGATGCAAAAATCCCTTAAAAAATAACAGAATAATTAGATGGTCATTTGTTCATTTCACAAACGATCGTCGAGGTTTATCCTCAATCCCATTTTAGTCCCTAATGTTTAAAAAGCCATACTTTAGTCCCTAATCTATTCTTTTGTTTCATGGTCCCTCCATTATTTAGGCAAATTAATGAAAAACTTTTAAAATGTCCTGCTTTAATCCCAAATCTATTCCTTTGTTTCACTTTTGGTCCTTTAATCACAATTAAGAGTTATTAGAGACTAAAATTTAAAAAATCTAAATTGAAAAACTGAAAATAGTGATTTGAATACATGTAGTTTAAAAATAAAAAAGTTTTATTCTATTTTTAGTAAGATAAATGTTAATTTTTTTAAAAAAAATAAGTGCATTTTAAATAACAAGCAATACATTATGATTTATATATATATATATATATTGTATTAAATAATTATAATTTTGAACATCAAAATTACTATACATACATGTGTATATATATAATATATTGATATTAAATATTCAACTTTACTTTTATAAAAATATAAAGCTCTTCAAGATAACTATATGATAAATTGTTTTTTTCTTATTTAAATTAATCAAAATCATTGTATTTAGTTCTCACTTTAGTTTTTTTATTAATTTTGATCCCTAATAACACCTTGCTAATGGAGGGACCAAAAGTGAAACAAAATAAAAGATAAGGGACCAAACATGAAAGAAAATAACATATTAGGGACGTATTGAGACTTAGAAAATGCATACTCCTTAAAGCTAAAATCAATCATTTTATATTAATATTTCTCGTTAAACTTCATAATTAAAGCAATTGTGTGTTAAATAGCAATTTAGTGTCTTAGTATTAAAATATGTTTAAAATGAAGCTTTTAATGTGTTTTTACGTTTAATAATATATTCAGCAATTTTTTAGAATCGTTTTCATATGTAAAATATTTGTTCAGTTAGAAATTAATTAAAACCGTAAAAATAATACGTGGTAATTTTTTTTTAAGTCTTAGAAAGTCTAATAGTGTGTTTTAAGTTTGTAAATATGCTTTATAGTATTTTTAGTAATTTCTAAAAATATTTCCTAGTCTTGAAGGTTATTTATGTGTCAAGCCAAATGAGTTTGAAATTTTAAAAGTTTGAAATTATTTTTGTATGTTGTAATATAAAATAAATATTTTTTTTATTTTATTGTAAATATTATGTTTATAAAATAATTAATTTTTTTAATTTTTTATCTTTAGATTTGAATTTTAGCAAAAACAAAAAAAAAAAACAAAACGACACCAAAATAAGTAAAATTAGACAACAAATGCTAAAAAAATCAATTAAAATTCAAATTTCAAAGAACAGACACGTGGCTGCACTTAACTGCACGAGCGGCCACCAAAGCGTCCTAGGCTGTCCGATCAGCAAACATGTCGTGCTCTGCTTCGACAGCCAAATAACGCTGATGTGATGGGGCCCAGTGTCAGCCTTAATTTGAAAATAGCTTCGGATTTTGTTTAGTAGTTTCCACGTGAGCTCATTTTCCAAGCCGTTATATTAGAGTATCTTCACTGACCCAACGAGAAAGATTTGGTCCCACTAGCCTAGTTAATCTCAGTTGCTATTCTCGTTTTTGGTCAGTAAATCTAACGCTCCACACGCGTACCTCCCGCAGCCACAAAGTAGCAAATCACAAACAAAATCAGGCATTCTCAAGGGCAGAGTCCGAAGAAGAAATAGAAAAAAAAAAAATTATAAGAAATGTTCAAATGGCCAAGTTGATACTAATAAAGTCAAGAAATAAATAGTAAAAAATATAAAAAATATTGTAACAGTAGGCAATTTTGCCTATAAAGGTGGGCGTTGTTTTCGGCATCCACTGTGAATATTTTTAAAAAAATCATTGTTTCAAGTCTTTTAAGTTTTAAAGTTAGTTTTAGTTTTTAGTCGAAAGTTTTTGTAAAATATTTTTAATTTATGTTATAAAAATTATGCTCAATAATATTTTTAGTATTTTATTTTAAATATATCTCTTTAATTTTTTTTAATTGAAAGAAAAAAAAATTCTGACAAAATTACTTTAAATATTTTTAGTTTTTCTTAGTTTTTTAAGTAGTTATAATGTAAAATTATTTTCTAAAAAACTTAGGTTTTTAGTATAATCTTAGCTAGAACTCTACTAAAACTTTGTTTTTTATTTTTTGACAACATAGACTGACACGAGTAATGCTTTAGAGGACATTGATTAGCCGTAGATATAGAATGACTTGGTAAATACTTAACTTATTATTTTGGTTATTATTTTGGTTCAATTACGCTAAAATTTTGCTTGTTTATTAAATTGAGTTTTGCCTATATTCTAGACATAAAATGGTACAATAAATTCTTAATAATACTTGATTTATTGTCGACATAGTATAACATAATATATTCTTAAATCAATTAATAAATAATTAATTAATTAAAATGTGTTTAAGTTAATTGCTAGAATGAAACTTTTGAAATTTAACGTTATTATAATTACCCATTTAATCCTTTTTAACTTGCTATTAGTGTTGTTATTGTTAAAGTTATTTGAAATTAATTACAGTTATTATTGAAATTCCATTTCAATTTAAGCCACATTTCATGTTATTAAAATTCCAAAATAACTAAATTCTAAAAATAAAAAATGTTGTAAAAATGTGTAAATTTTGTACATATTTTGTAAATAATAAATATTAATCCTCATACTTTTAGTTTTAAAATAAATAAATAATTAATATAACAAATATACTAGACTTTAGCAATATTCTTTCCTTTTGAGTTCGACCTCAAATTCATCGAGTTTTATTACTTAGGCAACCTTATACTTAAAGTTACATCATATTGCATTTTTCAAGCATGAATAGGATAAAAAGGGGACATTTTAAGAATATTTTGTTAAATACTTAATACCTAACTAACATAGAGACCAAAACTGAAACAAAGTAATAAAGTAAGGGCTAAAATTAGACTAGTTTAATATTGGGAAGTAAAATAACATTGAAGATAAATATCATGACCATTTATAAGAATAACCCTAAGCTTTTTGTCTAGCTTAATTTAGAAGCGGTAGTTTTCAAACTCTTTTAACTCAATTAGACAACTTAAAAACCTCCATCACAAATAGAAACTAATGCATGCAACGACGATATTTATGTGCTCATAAACTGCTATTATACCCAATTTTTATTGTAAAATCATTTTCACTCGTATAATACGCATGCAGCTGACTATCTACACATATCATATGATGTGACCATAAATAACTAAAAGTTCCCCTTGGCAGGATAACAAGACCGCTTGCCTTGGGATAATGAGAGGTCCCCCTTGTGGGGATCATCATAAGAACATATGAGAGTCTCTTGGAGACAATTCCCCTAGTGTAAAGAGGGTCAATTTGGACCCTCTGATCTAATCCATAGAAGGCCGAGACGAATGAAAAAGCAGGCTAAGGCAAGCTAGGTTGGTCCAATTAATGAAAAGAGAGGGCGAGAATTTTAAAATTTTGTCTATAAGATTTAGAAGAACGAGGAAAATAGCAAATCTTTGAAACATTCGTTAAGTAAATAGTAGGTTTTGAAAATATTTATAGTAGGTAAATTTACAATGTACATAATTTATGATCTGTGTAAATAAAAATTATTTACATTGTAAACAAGGGGGTAAAAATGTTACTTGCATCTTAAATCTATTTGTTATATAAATAAGAATTTACAAAATAAATAATGAGATAAATAAGTCATCTCCACTACAAAATTTTCTATTTAAACAAATATTTTCAACACTTGTTGTTTCCTATAATTAGTTTTGGAATATCATTACTACAATTTCCTAAACAATTTTTTAACTACATCAGCCTAGTTTTATTTTGAGTTGAAGATTTAGGCCCAACCTGATCTGGTTTTTAAAGTAGGCCAAGTTGGGTTAAGCTTTAAGTTAAAGAAACGACGAGCAAATTTAAGAAATACCACTTTTGTGGCGTTATTGTTTGATCTTACCACTTTTAGGAAAAAGTTTCAAACATGCCACTTTCAAACATCATAAACACATAATTAATTACAAGTATTTTATGTGAGATTTAGGCAAACAAGTGCAATCTAAGAGTATTTTTAGCCTTTTTGGCTAGAAAAATAGTATAAATCAAAGGAAGAAAAAAATAAGCAATAAAACACCATTTGTGATTATAAAGAAGTGGTATACCATTTAATTACCCTCGAATTGACTTGTTTGGCCCAGCCTAAATCGATATAGATATTTATGTTATATGCCACTAATTTTATAATATGATTGATTTATGTCACATATTCAAAAACTATTTGAAAGTATGTTACAGTGGCATAAGTAATATATTACATACTGACCAAAATCCCATAAACTAAACTTAGTTTTTTTTTTTTCTTTCTTTCTCTATCTTTTGATATTAGCCAGTATGTTAATGGCATGTTTGGGTATTTTTAATATAAGTGATGGTGTGGCTATAACATTCTCTACAAACATTTTTTATGATATAAATTAATCTAAACTTAAAATTTGTGGTATTTTTGTTAAGAGCCCAAATTGACAGCTCTAAAGGGATCTACCGCAATTCCTCCACGGGTGGACTTTTGCCAAAGTCATACACTATGTTCATTGTAATCATTGTGCCAAAAGAATATGTAGCCTCAAGATTTAGCCAGTGCCAACTACCAACTGTATCACAAGAATAGATGGTTACCTTTCAAATACCACCTGAACTTCCTCCCCAGTGGCTCTTACAAGGCTATACCCATAGCCACTTTGGTGCCATAAGACTAGCACTCACTTATCATGCTAGGAAGAGCCTCCCTATATGTGCCAGAATTGGTCTCCTCAACACAAGGCTAAGAAAATACCAATAGGCTAGCATAGCCACCATAGAGACTACACTAAATGCAAGAACTGCAATTATTAAGTTGTTCCCCAACTTTAATATGTCTCTAATAGACAACAGACTACTTAATGCCCTAAAGGTCCAAGTTTAAATAGTGGGGGTAGACCAAGATCCAAACTTCATTCGATCTACTCTTAATTACCAGATGGCATATAGGCTTCAAGACCACGCCTTAAATTTTTCTCTTCCAACATCATCTAATGCTTTGATGATTAAGGTAGATTTTGATCAAGTTTCGACGTGCACACATATCCCCAGACAGATCCCCACAGAAGAATTAAAGAAGCTATTGCCAAGCTCATGGATCATAAATTACGAAAAGATGCATCAGCCACAACCCATTATCCAGACAAAGGAACCAAAGTATGAGAAGATGGAAGATGGCAGCACTCAAATAATGTTTGACAGAAAGGAGGTTTCATCTCCTAACTGCTTTACTACCTAGTATATGATGATTGGTGTTACTTCTCCTACAACAGCAGTAATAATATCCTTTGATGGCCATGACAATCCAAATTATGCCTTCAAGTCGTCAATAGGACACTGCTACTGGGATTTATGTAGTTGTCTAGATTGTATAAAGAAAGACAAAAAAGATGTCCAAAAGAGCAAGAGACAAAGTTTAGGATGCAGGCCAAAAAAGCATCTTGTAAGAAAGGACAAAGGAGTTAGACTTCTTGGCCAGCCCTCAGGCAAGTTCGATTATATTGTCAAATGCTCGGCCCCAGAACATTTTGGCTAGCCACTTACGAGTCCTATAGGATGGGATGATCCTCCCTAAACACCTCCTCCAACTCTACCATCTCCTCCAACTTCTCCAATGTTACCATATTATAAGCAAGCCCAAAAATAGATGCATGATCATGGAGAACACTTCCCCAATACCAAACAAGACCAACTCATTCCACAAGTTTGCATGATGAGTGTGTGTAGACTATGGGAAAGATTTCCCTCTGATAAAAGGTTTCCAAAACCAGGAAGGAATTGTCTCTAACTAGCCTAAGGTTCTGAATGCAACCGCCAAAGAAGCTAATGGTTCAACAAAAAGGGTTCTGTCCCGCTGAGGCAACCCTAAATTGGTAGTCTAAGAATATTGTTTCTCTAAATAAAATTCTAAAGAAGATTGGAACCCAAACAACATAAGCAACAGCCAATATTCAACAGTTCCAAGACTCTATCATTACTAGGTTGTCAGTAAATATTTAACAGACCCATGAAGAACTAATGGCTCTCATCAAGATAAATACTATACCAATGCAAATCTTCTTAGCAAAAGAAGAGATGAAAAGTCTTAAAAATCAATACGCTGCCTTGAAGCAACAAGTCCAGGAACAATTGAAGCATATAGCATCAATAAAGGGGACACCCTGAAAGTTCACAACCATGGCAAAAGAACCACAACCATTGATCCAATCTACTTTGGGATCAACAGGATCAACATCTATCCTCCATCTTAAGAAAATATTAGATGAAGAGGATAAGATAAAGAGAAAAAGGGCGAAAGCAAAAGCCAAGGCATATTGGCAGCTGAACCTGATCCACAACCAAAAGAGAAGTCTAAAGACCAGTTCCTAGTCCAAAAGGCTACTAATCCCCTGTCTCAAATTTTACAAGAGTAGTGTCTCGACAGTTTTCCCTAACTAACAATTAGTGTAGAAGACTTTAGAAAAAGTGGTTCAAAAACATCTTTAGAATGGACATCAAAAGAAGAGCTTACATCAAAAGAAAAAGAGTCAAGTAGTGAAAAGCCTCCTCTCCATTTTATGGCACAATCAACCAGAACTGAAGAAGATGGATAATCAAGTACCACATAGGCACAACTGTAAGAAGAAAAAGAGGAAGGAAAACATGAAAACCCATCTCAAGAAGATGATTTAGTAAACAAGTCTTCTAAGTTTTATTCCTTTACCCTTGATGATCTTTCTCCCAGCTAGTGGCATGTTAGATTCCAAGAATTCAAAGCATCGCTCCTGCTAAAAGCTCAAAAAAGCCCAAAATACAAACTCGAGTGGTCTTATTGGGTTTTGCCTCCAAGTTCATAGGTATTCTCCAAGAATGGTGGAAAAGCCTAGGAGAATACAGGCATATCTAGTTTCTCCATATGGACAACGTTGAAACAACCCTAGCTTTGGTCTATACAAAGTTCTATGGACAAGATAATCAAACCACAGAAAGGCTTAGAGTAAAATTCTTCAAAATGAAATGTTGTTCAATGGACAAGAAGGATCTAGAAAGACATTTCATGAAAGTGACCCAGAAGTTCTACCAAATTGGTAGAGTTAATGATCCAAACCTAAAACAAGCTTTCTTATCCCCCATACCAGACCCATTAGGAGAGGAGACATTAAGACTCCTGACATAAGCAGGAAAAGAATTGCGAATGACTACTCTTGGAGAACTCTACCAGTTAATCATAAGAGCGCTTGAAAAAATGTATTCTCAAAACAAGTTCCTACAAGAATACCTAAAGCAGTCAAAATAGCTAGATCAGGTGTGCAATAAGAAAGATCTTATGATCAAATGTCCGACTAGTTCCAGTTGTTCCTGTTCACACAAAATAAGAAGATTCAAAAGAAACCCCTTTAAGAAGCGCTCCTCTAAGTAAAAGTTCAAATAGAAGAAGTATAGGAAGAGGACAAGTCCTATCAAGTTCCTCAGGAAGAAAAAGAAGTTCAGGAAAACTTCCAACAGATCCTACAAGTGTGGAGAAAAAGGTCATTTTGCAAAACAATGCCCTATAGGTAAAATGACAAAATTTATCTCCTATATTGATGACACCATAGGAATTTCACTCTCAAATAATGATGTGAAGTCTATATTTTCATTAGAAGATGAAGCCACTCTTGAATCCTTATGTCCATTCCAGCAAGGTAAAGGATCGAGCTCAAAAGAATCGAAAGGATGCTTATCAACCTTTCTAGCCAATCCTAGTAATCAGGATGTAGGTTATTCCATCCAAGTATGCAAAGCCAATAAGAGTAGCAACATTCTTTTATATAAGTGCTTCGTATACCATTATGAATCCGTATATTCTACCACTAGAATACTAGAAAAAGAAGAAACAATATCTTCATGCTACGAACAATAGTATTTTTAGCACAAAGCTCATCAACAAGCCAGTAAAACTCCAATTCTTCTCTAGATGCTCGATAATCTAGCAAGTAAAACTCCAATTCTTCTCTAGATGCTCGATAATCTACTAGGTCATCAGATCAAAATTACTAGAAAAAGATCTAATCATTAGCCTTGATCTCTACACCAAGAAGAAAGGATTGAGGATCTTGCCAAATGGGTTAGGATACAAACAATACTTCACAGCATGGGAACTAATCCCCAATTTCTTTCACTGTCAATGGACCCCTTTCCAACAAATGAAGGAGAGATCAATTCATAAGTCTTGTGCCACATCACATTCGGAGTTTTTAAAGAAATGCTCCAATCCACTCTAGACCAAAGAAGATTTCCTTGTCATACTCCCAATCAAGTAGAATGAAGATGTTAATCCTACAAAAGGTAGTCATCCTAGAATGAGTCCTGAACATCAACAAATGGTTTCACAAGAATGCCAAGAGCTGCAACAGATAGGATTGATTGAGCCAATAACCTCATCTTGGGCCTGTCATGCATTTTATGTCAATAAGAAGTCTGAACAAATAAGAGGAAAACAAAGACTGGTAATCAACTACAAACTACTAAATCATTTCCTCTCAGATGATAAATTCCCATTGCCAAATCAAAATTTCCTGTTTTCTAATCTTTTCCATGCCAAAATATTCTCCAAATTTGATCTAACAGCAGGAATCTGGCAATTAGGCATAAAACTAGAAGACAAGCCTAAGACTACCTTTTGTATCTCGAACCACCATTTCCAAGGGATGGTTATGCCTTTTGGGCTCAAAACAGCCCCATTGTTATTCCAAAAGGCCATGACCAAAACTTACAGCCTAATCCTCTCAAATGCTCTTATATACATTGATGACATACTGTTGTTCTGACCAGATGTCCAATCCCATCAAAACCTCTTGGCTCAATTCATTGAGATAACAAAAGCTCATGGAATAATGTTGTTTAAGAAAAAGATGATTATTGAATAATCCAAATTGATTTTTTGGGTATGATATTATTCAATAGACAGTATGAAGCCTAACCACATATAGCCCAAGAACTGTTAAAGTTCCCATAAGAAAATTTTACAAAAACCCAAGTTCAACAGTTTGTTGGCATCATCAATTATCGCAAAGATTTTGTCCCAAGAATCTCAAGATATATCAGTCCCTTCACTTAGCTTTTAAAAAAGGACCCTCCAACATGGTCACGTGAATATACAATAGCGGTAATGATGTTAAAGCAACGCATGCAAGACCCTCCCCCACTTCAGATTCCTTTACATGGGAAAAGGATTCTTTAGACAGATGCTAGTCACAAACATTGGGGAGATGTCATACTCGAAGAAGATGAAGATAAGAAAAGAAGAATTTATGAGTACAAAAGTGGTCACTTTAAAGATTCCCAGCTGCATCACCATTCCATCTTCAAAGAGCTTTTAGCGATAAAAATAGCAATCATAAATTTTGAGTTCTATCTCATTGGACATCATTTCCTGGCTTAGACAGATTTTGCAGCATTAGTAGGCATGATCAATTTTAAAAGGAATAAGGCCATTAATGCACAATTACTTAGAATGGCCATAGGGTTTGATCAGTATTTCTTTGATATTAAACATATTAAAGGAAAACAAAATTTTATTCGTGATTATCTGTCTAGACCATCTATAAATACCATTGCTAGGAAGTACTACCAGTCCATCAAAAATAACCAATCCCACTATACTACAAACATCCCACTGATATTCATAGTGGCTACATTTTCAACCCCTCTTTGTTTCCCAATGATGCCCATAGAATATTGGAAGAAAAAAACACCATAGAAAAGGCAACCATAAGAGCCTTGTTCATGCAAAACATCTCATCAAGAAACTGGGTCCCCCAATCTACCATAACTTTGGTATCCATCTAGATTACTCTTTCGCCAAAGTACTCCCTCTCTAAGATGCCTTGTTTATGCCAAAACCACTTGCTTATCTTTTTTGGTATCTAACTAGTGTGTTTACCATAGCCATTGAAATCTATACTATTGCTACCAGAACTTCCATCAGAGCTTTCCAAGAGAAAGATGATTTTGAACCAGCATACAAAACCTAAATGGATGTTCTTTCATTGTTTACAAAACCTAAATGGATGTTCTTTCATTGTTTACAAAACCTAAATGGATGTTCTTTCATTGTTTGCTCCACTGTTACAATAGGATGAAATCCTCACAAAAGAATGGGGAAAGGTTCGTGGACTGAGATAGGTTTTCTGTATGCTCAAGGGCCCAAGGACACCATCACTCCATTACAATGCCACACCACCATATTCCTTAGCAGTCTTATAGCCTAAATGAAGATGGCTCCATCATCACCAACACAACAATTAAAGTCTATGGATCCAACAAAGAATCCATAGAAAGCATTGGAACAAAACAACGAGAAATTCAAAAAATCTTGTTCATCAAAAATCAGACTATCCTAGACTAGATATGGCCAACACCAGACGATGACGCACCATGGGAATGTTTTCCTCCTGACTACAACAGGAAGATTGAAAAGGCAATGAGACAACACTCTTAGGATCCATCCAGAACTATTGATGATGATAATCATAACACAAAGATAGACACTAAGGGAGTCCTTTACAAAAATCCAGGCTTTGTGGATTCCTAAGACCTATATCTTTTCAGCAAATTGTCCATGGCTAAGTCAGCCACTCTAGAAATCATAAGGTCATGTTATGAGGCATGCCTCCTATGGATGATGATAAGGTAGATGAAGCTTTGAGAGAAGCATCAAGAAAGTGGTCACTTTTTGACCTCAATTATGATATAGACTAAGCAAATTCTCGTAACAACACCATGTGAAATTCGAGTTAGCCATGAAGAAAAAAGATTCCATCCAACCTCACTTCTGTTTTATTTAATAATGTATGTACTCTTTTAGCTTTTTCAAGTTAGCCTTATCTTTAGCGTTATTAAAGTAATGAGTAATGAGTCAGTTAGCCTTATCTTATCTTTTGCTTTGTGTTGTAATTGGTCCGCATGTATTGTAACTTTATCATGACTTTAAATCAAGAGTTCTATATATAGAGAACTCATTCTTAGTTGTAAGCAATCTGAAGCTATCGTATAAAAGTTTTCTAAGAAACAAAATACCAGTGTATTCTAAAAATATGTCTTTCAAAGTTTCTCATGTAGTAAGCAGAGGGTGGATCTTTAGCACTTCACTTCAACAGATTAAATCCTCAGGCTGGAATAAGAACAATAGTAGCTGTTAATCTCAAACGAGGCCATAAATCTCCATTAAAAGCCAAGAAGGCGATCCAAGAGTAGGCAAAGGTCTAAAGGTTATACGTTTCTATTGTTTGCTTATTTCAAACAAAGGTCTTAAACCCTGTCCTATATTTTCAATGCCAACTTGCCCCTAGATTGGTATTAATGAATGTACTACACACATGTTAAAATTCCATTTTATATATTCTTTCACAAACAGCTAGATAACATATAAAGGACACAATCACATGGACATAAAATGTATACCTTCTTTATTATTATTTTTGTAAAGTTGAAGATACTTATTTATATTTTAACTTTAAGAAAACTACTAGCATTTTTTTCCCTTAATTTTAATAAAAATTAATTCATATTTTTTTCCTAAATTGAGTCACTAAAAAACTTTTTTAAATTAATTCATATTTTTTTTTCTAAATTGAGTCACTAAAAAACTTTTTTGTTCAAGTATTTTCCCATAAATATTATTGAGAAAATTACACATAATGCCTTTTTTGTCCATCTATATTTTATGCTATAAAAACGAAGCTAGCAAAAAGCTTATGCCACAAAAAGTTTATGCCACCTTTTGTTCTTTTTTCATTTTCTTATCTCTCGCTTCTCGTCTCTTGAAGCTATGCCTAATTTGGTCTAAACTTCAAACCTAAAA
The DNA here is from genome assembly GCA_946598075.1 of Artocarpus hirsutus. Classification (NCBI taxonomy): domain Eukaryota; kingdom Viridiplantae; phylum Streptophyta; class Magnoliopsida; order Rosales; family Moraceae; genus Artocarpus; species Artocarpus hirsutus. The sequence goes on from CAMOHE010004971.1 coordinate 13,309, forward strand.
TCCTCAATCACAACTTTCTTGATTATCAAAATCGGTGTTCCAATTCTTGATTATCCATCTATCACTATTTTCACCTAAAATTTTGAAAAAAAAAAAAGTTCCCAATTTCATCATCAAACTTCACCAAAACAACAATAAATTCAAAGAATTTAGAAAAATCAAAAGCAAACAAACAGAAAAAGAAGAAGAAAGCGTGAGAGATTTCATCTTCTTCAACCTCATACAAAAAGAAAAAAGAAAACTTTTGTTAAGGGAAAAAAGAACTCAACTTTTAGAAACTTTTTTTCTCAACTTTTTTGAATTTGTTTGGTTTTTTTTTTTTTTTAATTTTTCTTTTAGCATCATTCTTTTAGCTTGTGTCCATGACACTTTGGAACTTGAAGGCAAGCAAGTTCATTGTTGGGTGGTGAAAAATGGGCTAGCTTTGTTTGATTATTACGTTCAAACTATGCTTGTAAGATTTTATATGGAATGTGAGGTTATGGACGATGCAAGGAAAGTGTTCAACGAAATTCCTAAGAGAGATTTTTTTTTTTTTAAATTTTTGTTAGGGTGTTTGTTTCTGTTGCTTTTGTTTTACTCCAACTTTTTTGGTCACTGGCGATGTTGCCGATAGTGTTGATGTCACCGGTGCCAGCAAGGAGAGAGAAAAGGAGAAAATAGAAGAAAAAAAGTCCCAGCGGGACATTTTTGCAAAGGTATTGTTTTAAAATGAGTACGCAGTAGATTTTATTTTCAAAACAAGTTAGACATGCTATGCATATAAATTAATAAAATATTTTCCATACCTCTTAGTAGATCGAAAAAAACTATAGAAATTGCAACTGGAGAATTCTATCAGAAAAGCTTCAACCAATTGGACGTTCTTGTTGTTCTCTTTTTGTGATCGGAATGCAAGTGGTCGCATGTCATTTAATCTTTCCTCAGATGACCTCTTCTTCCAACCACTTGAGAAAATCAAGAGCTAAGGTCAAGGATGTTGAACAATAGCTCTATGGGAATTTCAGAATATTCCTAGCAAAATACTCTTCTCTAAATTTCTTAAGTGATCTAAAAAACAATAAAAAATTTATATAGAGAAAGTTGGAATGGGGCTAATCTTTATCCAATATGGCCTCAAAATTTGAATTAGAGTCAAATCCTGATGTGAAAACACATGAAACACGTTTGTTGAAAAAAAGTAGCATAGTTAACCGCATCCTATGTATGGTGGCCGACCGTGTGGTCAAAGCTGACATGGCAAACGTGTTTTTTAGCATCTCAAACTTTTCTATTCACCTGATTTCAATCGATTGGATAAATCCTACCTTATTTGACCCAGGTATTCTTCATAGAGCCTCAGTTTTAATTTAAATGACTCAATAAATAAGTTATCTGATTAAAACATTCATATACAGATATTTCCACACAAATAAAATCTATTTCAAATAATTCTATAGGTTTATTTTGAATTAATTCCACAAATATACTAACATAATTATTAAATTTAATCAATCAAATTTTAGCCAATCTAATAAATAACATAAGTTATCAAAAGGAAAAACAAGTAGTATCATTATAAGAAATATTATGAGCTAGCAAAGAGATCCAATGGACATATATAGATCAAGCTCCTATAATTATAAAATAACATATCTCCAACGCATATATTGATACGAACCACGCCAAGAACTGACGCGACCCTAACCAAAATTAGTCTCCAAGATCGAATTCCAAATCGGTTTAGTATGGAACCGCGACCCAATGCCTAACAAGAAGCATAAACCTTGGTATGTGAGGACGCCACAATCAGTTATGGACGGACTGATTGATAAGTCTTTGAACGCCACGGAATCTTCCGATAAATTTGAATAGTTTGTTTAGAAACCGAAGAGAATTAAACCTCAAATTGTGTGAAAAACTTATTATTATTGAATGAAATTCGTTACAATATGTAGTGGTTCCCCTTTGCGAATTTTGAGCTCCTAATTGCCTATGGAATTTCGGGCAAATCAATTACCAGCCCAAAAAGATGCTCAATCTAAAGCAAATAAAGTAAGTTTCCTAAATGGCTTAAAAGCCTTATAATAATATAAAAGTAAACACATGTTTTGTAAAAAAAAAAGGAAACTAGACAATAATCAGGCAATTAGCTAATTCTTCTCGCCACTTGTCGCCTCAAATTGGGAAAGTAACAGAAATGAAAAGTAGCCAGATTATTTACAGCCATAGGATTATTCAGTCCCTTCTAGAACTTGAATCATGCATTTATTGGTCTGGATGTCACATGCAATTCCCTCAATGGGCCTCCATGCGATAGCTTGAGCCCAAGATGCTTGAATCAGCCCAATAAGCATTTCTTTGAATTTCTTCGCACGAGCTCTCGTAACCGGACCAATGGGAACTTGAATTGGATCTAAATATGTCTCTTCCCTTGTGCTCTTGCTTGTGCTACTGATGCCCTCATCATTCCCCTCCTCTTGAGAAGGATTTGTCCTCAAATCGTCGCCTGCATCAAAAGGACTTAGATCAGAAACATTAAAGGTGGCGC
>CAMOHE010004981.1:846-33456 GCA_946598075.1 Artocarpus hirsutus
ACAGATTATGAGCTTTACAATCAGGCCAAAGAGTTGTGAAGTCCTCATCCGAGTAATATTGGTCGCAAAGACTATCAAAACTTGTGATAGTTGTGCTCAAGGTAGCAAGGAGAAGATGTTGATGGCTCAAGGCATCTAGGACCTTGTTTTGAGACCATGAACAATGCTTGAACACAAAGGTGAAATTTTGGAGAAAGTCACCTATTGAGCATACATACGATTGATGGTCTTTTGAGAATCAAAGAAATTGAGGATTTGGCGGTCACTATGGAGAACGAATTCGCCTTGGATGAGGAAATGCTCCTATTGTTTGAAAAGCTCAAACGATAGCATACAACTCTTGTTTGTAGGTGGACCATTTTTAGCGCACTTTGCCAAACTTTTCATTAAAGTACTCAACAAGCCTCCCTTCTTGAAAGAGAATAGCCCCTATTCGCAACATGGAAGCATCAGTCTCAAACTCAAATGGCTTGTCAAAGTTAAGAAGGGTAAGGACTTGAGTGGAACTCAACTTCTCTTTCAAGAGCTTGAAACTTGCTTCTTAAGCCTCCCTTGATTGGAAATGGCCCTGCATCATACACTAGTGATAGGGGTAGCAATCGAGCTAAAATTCCAAATGAAGTAACGACAGAAAGTTGCTAAGCCATGAAAACTGCATACATCATGCACCATGCAAGGAGTAGGCCATTCTTGAATGGCCTGAACCTTTACAGGGTCAACTTCAATGCCATCTGCTCCTACCACAAACCCAAGAAATGGAAGCTTGGCTACCATGAACACACACTTGCCCAAGTTGAGAAAAAATCGATACTCACGAAGGACCGCATGGATGTGTTCCAAATGAGTATCTGAGTTGGGGCTATAAATGAAAATGTCATCAAAGTATTCAACCACATACTTCCCAATATGGGGTTTGAGAACTTTTGTCATCAATCCAATGAAGGTGCGTGGTGCATTACATATTGCAAAAGGCATAAAGAGCCATTTGGAGAGCCCCTCTTGTGTCTTAAAGGTGGTCTTCCACTCATTGATGGGACGAATTCAAATTTGGTGATAGCCACTCCGTAAATCTAGCTTCGAGAGCACCTTAGAACCAGAGAGCTTATTAAGCATATCATGAAGGCGAGAGATGGGAAATCGGTACTTGATGGTGATTTTGTTGATGGCTCGACTGTCAATATACATACGCCAAGACCTATCCTTTTTCTGGACCAAAAGAGCTGGAATGGAAAATGGGCTCATACTTGGGCAAATTATTTGCTTGCGTAAGAGATGCTCCACCATCTCTTGGAGAACTTCATGCTCCCATGGGCTCATACAATAATGGGAGAGATTAGGAACACTAGCCCCCGACATGAATTCAATTTGATGTTGAATGTCCTGCATTAGTGGAAGTGTATTGGGCAGCTTGGTAGGGACAAGATCACTAAATGCAGCCAGCAAAGAAGCGACAACTATCAGTGGTTGCAACGAGTTAGGATTGCCTTTGGTAACATAAAGAGCAAACGCCCATGAATCTCTTTCATGCTTTGGTTGAAGGGAGCTCCAAGAATGGCCAGTAGGGGGTTTTCTTGAGGCATTGATGGTGGGGAAGGCAATAAGACAATCTTCTTCCCATAAAACTCAAAACCATAGCTATTGTTGCTACCATGATGGATGGCATCGACATTAAATTGCCAAGGCTAGCCTAAAAGCAAGTGACACACATCCATGTCAACCACATCATAAAGAACTTCATACTTGTAGAGTTTGCCAATCAAGAATGTGACTTTACAAGCCTCTCTAACTTTGGTGGTGACCCCTTTCTTAATTCAACTGATCTTGTAGGAATTAGGGTGCTTCTCCATTGCCTTTGGAGTGCTACTCACGGGAAAGGTTGGCATAGATTTGCTCTGCTGAACCATAGAAGGACTATGGTGAGGAGCTGAGGATAGAAAGGAAGACCGCAACACCTGCTCTTTCACTCTCTGAGCCAAATTAACAGCCTCAGAGAGTTTCCAAACGGAATGGAGGGTAAGGTGTTATTGAATTTGATCTTAGAGGCTGCCTATGAAAACGGGCGGCTTATTGATCCTTTGTCTCGTAGATGCTGGTGAGAGCGTAGAGGAGGTAGAATTCTTCGACATAGTCACAAACGAACTGTTCACGCTATTGGCACTGCCGTATTGATGATACAATCGCCACCGATAGTTTAATGGAAGAAAACGAGCGTTGAGGAGCTTCCTCATACGATGCTATGAGCAAATGATCATTTAACTAGTTTAATCATCATTGTTTTGTTTTATTTTCTTTTCTTGCGTTTTCTTTTTTTCCATAGTTTAGATGATTAATTCAAAATCCCCCTATTTTGTTTAATTTTATTGTGTCTTAGGTTTAGAGTCGACAACTAATTAATTAGATCCAATTCTCTGTAGGAACAATCCTTCCTCGCTGTTACACTTATTAATGATGACATTTTAATGTAAGAATAATTTAGTGCTCTCCCAAGACCTACCAAATTTTGGCACCAGTCATCGTGGACTGTTTCCTAATTAATTAGTTATCTTGTTTTTATTAGTTTTAATTAATTTATCTTATTCTTCTTAGTTTTAATTAATTTTTATTTTTGGTCAAAAAACAAAAAACAAAAAAATTAAATTTTTTTTGTAATTTTTGTTTTGTGTTTGTTTTATGCAAGGTACTTTGAGATGATACATCAACGGGTCCTCACAAGTTTTCCTGAACGAGGCTTGAAGCCATTCTATGTTGCTTCATAGAGATACAAAGATTTGCTCATCCAGTTCCATATCATGGGTTCTCAAAGGAGTGGCAACTTCAAATCTTCCTCAACAGCTTATGTTCAACAACAAGATGTTAGGTAGAAAGAGGCAACAGCACCAATGCTTTTTCCCAACAATCCGTAGATGAAGCCTTTTTTATGTTGGAAGACATGACCGAGTACGATCATTAGAGTTTTAATTTTTCAAGGATCAATCAAGGTTGAAAGGAGGATTATTATAATTTAGAGCCATAGGTTAATACTCAATAATATGATATGAAGGTAGAAGCTATAAATGGTGAAGCCTTGATAGACGGGCCACCCATAAGTACATCTTTTGAAGAACTAGTTAGGGTCTTGGCTAGTAACACGTTACAATTTCAAAAAGAGACATTCGCTAGCCTTGACAATTTACAAAGTCATATCAATCAATTGGATAGCATTATAAGTAGGTTGGAGGAATAAGGTACTAATTGAACGGTGGAAAATATGGTGTGGTATGAGGATGAAAATGACTTAAACAATTTCAGTTGGGAAAGTAATTTGCCTAACATGGGAGTTTCATGGAAATTTGAGCCATTAAAGGAGATCAAGCCTTGGGATGAACATGTAAAAACCTTTGATATTGTTTCATCTTAACACTTAGACTCTCATGTAATTAAGGATGATTTACACTTTCTAAGTCACAAGATGTCCATTCAAAGTCATGAGTTTTATGAAGATCAAATCTCAAGCATCATTTTGGAGAATCAAGTGCAGAGTAAAGAGCAAGTGAAAGGGTTAAATATTAGAAGAATTCCTTCATGAAACTAAATCACAAGACCTATTAGAGGATAAATACACATATGAGACCATAGATTTGACGTCATCAATGGTCATAACATAACCACAAACACCACCAATGGATCCTTACTTGCCATTGGCACCACTTTCACCATATTCTATCCTCCATCAGCTAAAGCTACAATTAGAGTGTTCTTCTCAAGTGCGTCAACTAAACAGAGTCAAATTGATTCAACTTGCTTAATTGTTCTACAGCTTGCCAAGCTTGAGGGCATTTACAAGGAAGACCATATATGGTGCTTTATGACACCTTCTATAGGTGGAAGCCACTCTTTGATGTTGCTTCTCTATTTCAAGCTAAAGATATAAAACCAAGTGCTTCTTAGGAGGCAACCCAATGGCTGGAGAGCGCGCCATAATAGATAGCTTTCTAACTCTCTTCCATTTTATCTTTTATAATTTTTGTTGTTTTGTTTATTTTTTGCTTCTCTTTTCTTCTATGTTTAGTCTTACATTGAGGAAGTATAGGATTGAGTTTTTGTTTTCTTATTAAAAAAACATAAAATTTTAAAATTTTTCATAAAATTTTTCATTTTAGTTTAGGTTTTTATGTTATTTTTGAGTCTTAGTATACCTTCCGGCTTCATTGATGAGGACCGAGCATTAACTTTTATGGCTTTGATTGATTATGGGTGTTGTGTTGAATTTTGAGGTCACTCTTTTGTTAATATGTTTTTATGATAATCATGTTCACACTTTACGTACATAGCCATGTTATTTGGTAATGGGACGTATATGTTAGATTAATTAGATTCTTATATCCTCATATTAATTTTCACTTTAATTCTGATTTGTCAGGGTTGAATGTTAGAACTCTCTGAGAAGTCTTTTAAGGTGAACAACGGATCAAGCATCACTTGGAAAAGGATTACGACACTAGGTTTCTTAGCACCAAGGCCAAATCAGCAAGAGCCCTGATTGATGTTCCCAAGAGGACATTCCCCGTAGCAAGCCAAGTTAAGCCTTTTATGTAGACCTTTTATTTGGCTAACCACATTATCTCCTTACCTAACTTGTTTACATTTATATCCTTTACCCTTATTCTCAAGATGAATTGTAGTTTAAAGACTTGTTTCATGTTAAAGGGAGATTTTGCAAGGAATTGGGTTAGGGATAGAGGATAAGTGTGGGGGAGGAATCAAATCAAAAGAAGAAAGAAGGAATTCTTGTAAGGATAGCTCAAGAAAAGAAAAAAACAACTCAAAAAATCATAAAAGAAGAAAAAATAAATCAAAATACAAAAAGAAAGAAAAACAAAGAAAAACTATATAAGAAAAAAAGGAAAAAAATCAATAAAACTTCTTAAGCTTTCCTATTTTTATATTTTAGGTGTTATAAGGTTAGTTAAAATGATAAAAAGGCCCAACATAGTTATATTTGGCCTATATAATTGTGGGGTTTTGAGAAGTGTTCATTGAAGAATTTTACAATGTCTCTAACTCTATCGATTCTTTAGAACCTTTGTTACATCCTATCCTATTCTTTCTCTTAACCACTACCCATTGGCCCTATTACAACCTATATCAAAGATCTTTTTGATTTCAAGTGCTGCCTTCGGCTTAATGGAGATTCGTACCAAAGAGGGGCTTATGACATTTAATCCTTACAACCAAGATTGGGTAACTGTTTCCATAAAGACTATAAGGGTTTATCTTTTTTGAAGCTTGTGTTGTTTCAATATTGTTCTTAATGGCTATTTTACACACACACTTGAGTATAGTTGTTGAAGAATGTGTTAGCTTGAGAATGACTAATTAATTTAATGCAATGCTTATTTGATTCAAGTCTATATCTCTTATTGTTCCCTGAGACTAAAAGTTGGAAGGTTAGTTTTTGTTTTCTAAGTTTCGTAGTTTGTTTGTTTGTTTGCCTTAGGTCTACTAGAGGACGAACAAAGGTTAAGTATGGGGGAATTTGATAAGTGCATAGTTAGATATAATGATCAATTTTTCCTTTTTTTCCTTGATTCTTAAGTATCTTGTGTTTTAATTATATTCTTATGTTTTGTAGGACTTTTGGAGGTTTTTAGAAGCTTGGGAACTCAAAATATCAATTTGGAGGAGTTTCAAGCACCTAGGCTCGAGAAAACAGGTGCCACGGTGCTCTAACACATTGAAACAAGTTGTGTACTAAAAAAGGTAGCACCTAGGCACTGGTCTTTGGGCACCTAGGCACTAAGAGAAGAAACTATAAGTGCCTAGGTGCTATTTTTGGGCTCCTAGTTGCTATGTCACAAAAACTTTGAGTTCTGGCTTCTTGTTTGACACCCTGAAGTTACTGGTTTTGTGCCTATAAGTAGATGAGTTTAGGGTTGATTAGAGGAGTCTTTTTCATCAATTTTCATACTCTTCTTTAGCTATCTTAGTCTTAGGAGATGAAAAAAAAGAAGAAGAAAAAGATAAAAGGCTTTGGTGGTGGCTCAACAAATTTCGTCCGCATGGAGAATTCTTCGACACCAACCTCCATTCTTTTATGTCTTTCTTTCTTTCTTTCTTTTCTTTTACAATTATGTGATCTTAATTTTGTTTTAGTTGAAGGGGATTTCAAAACCCTAGACATAATTTTATGATTAATTTATAGAATTATTTTTTATTTTTCCAATTAAAATTGTTTATGTTCTTCTATTTTAATGTTCATGATTATTCTCTTGTTTTGTTTGGGTGGCCAACTGAGTAAGAGTTGAGAATATTCTATTGCTAGATTAGGATGCTTGATCTGTAATTGTCTTGTTATTCTAATCATTAGTAGCGAATTGTGGTCATTGATTGTGGCCAAGCTTTCATATGATTACATGTGGAGCATAACTTAAGTTAAATGATTTGAGCTTGTGTGATTGTTGCCGTGATCAACCTATCTTTCTCATCTTAATGCTTGCATTAGATTAAATCTAAAGAGATTGTTCTAGGTTGTTTAGTAGAAAAGGGTTTAATAGGACACTTGTCTTATTAAATCTACAAACTAAGAAAAGATTAGGATATCAGATCTTATTGCTCTCTACGGTTCATAGTTTTGATAGTTAATTAGGAACAATTCTATAACTAATTGTACGTTATTATTTAGTGGTGTCGAATGATCCCTTAGCCAATTTTATCATCATTGTTTTATCTTATTTTATTTTCTTGCATTTTTTTTATTTCATAGTTTAGATAGTTAATTCAAAATCCCCATCTTTTATTTAATTTTATTGTGTCTTTGGTTTAGAGTCGATAATTAATTAATTAGATCTAATCCTCTTCAAGAACAATCCTTACTCACTACTATACTTATTAACGATGATATTTTAAATTAAGAATAATTTGGTGCTCTCGCAAGACCTACCACAATGGTCCAAAATCACAAACAAAAATAAACAAAGTTACATTTGGTCACAATTTTTCTTAATCTTATCAAGAATAATGTGTTAGTCTTTATTCCATAGATTGCATGATATAATTTAGACCATTATCTTGTAATCAAATACTTTTTGGATATTAACCCTATATATTTATGTAACGGCTCGCCTTTTTGAGCAGTCACTTGGCTTTCTTAAACTTGATTTTTTAATTTTATTCGTACTTACTAGTAAAAAAAATACTAGGTAAATTTTTTTTTCTTAAACATACTTTAAAACTATTATGACTTTCGTGCAATACAAATTGCGACATAGCTCAAAACTTAACTTTGAAATTATTTCAAATGTTTCTTAAAGCATATTAAAAAAAATTTGCTTTTATAAAACTTTTTTAAACCTTTTTTTAAAAACAGTGAAAAACTTTTTTCTTGAGTAGCAAAAAATTGCCATAGTGGTATTCATATCTAACCCTCACATCTGTCTACCGCAGCACTGAGCTCACCAACTAGTTACACTTGTCTTTCGTAGGACTACCTACAGTATAAAGGAACTTGTAATGAGCTTTTCTTAGTGAGTTCAAACATAATCTCACAAAATGTTAGAATTATTCATCGTACAACATTGATCTTAAATTTTTCTCATAAAACCTTCTTCATAAACCGTTTCTTGTAAACCTTTTTCACAAATTGTTTTTCATGAGCATTTTTCATGAAACATATTTAAAACATGTTTTTCATAAACATAACTCATAAACATATCATGAAAAGGAATGCAGACAAGGTCATAATGCATGATTTATTTTTGCTCATTTATGAACCCCTTATCATCGTTCTTATCTTTTCTTTATCTTGAGGGCATAAATGTCCATACCAATATGATTAATTAAATATAATGTTCCCTTATATAAGACTTAAGACCATCGAACAACAAGGTTATAACTTTAACATAACTTGTATTCCTCACGTTTAGGAGGCTGGTACAATACTTTATTTAACATATTTGATTTACCTTCTTGTGAATTGTAGTAATCATACCAAATGCTGAACATATCATATCATGTAACTTAATACTTACTTAAACGTTAAACAAAACAAATATAAACATATTGCAAATCATAACTTGAACTTTTAAACATCATGTATAACATATGCAAACATACTTTAAAACATATAAAAAGCATTTGAAAATCATTTTCTTCATGCCATATGTGAGGTTTGAAATTTACCTGTTAATTGTTCTAGCATTCCCACCTTATCATCTTCCTTCTATAAGTCAGCTCTATGTCCTGTTTAAATAACACCTGACTAGTAGCTAAGTTTCTCATTATCAACTTACTCAATCTATAATGAAACTTAAATACTTCCGTTCATTCCTTTTACTTAACCTTGTTTCTTATTAGATTACATGTCAATTACTTAACTTGAACATTCTTAGTCAAATATCTCATTTCACTTGACGGTTTTGTCATTTAACATGATACAGATCATTCTCCATCTATAGGCGCTTCGCTAATTTGAAGTGCTCGGGCTCCATTGTAGAGGTTTCCTTAAAAATGATTATTCTACCCTTATAGGTTTTTCGTAAGCCTCGTAACTTTACTAAGCTTCTTGTTTAACTTTACCATCCGATTACTTACGTGTTACATAAAAATTCCCGCTAAGTGACATTTTTCTAAATTGAACGTGTCAGGGTTTGTTTTGGCTGTTTTATGAAAAATAATCATTTTGCCCTTGACGGGTCTTAGAAAACTTTCAAAACTCATTATAAAACAAGAGTTACATTACCTTGCTTCTCATAACATTATAAAAAACTAAATATAGGTTTCCATTTCATAAAAGTCTATTTCATCAAAACTTTATAGATTTTAACTGTAATACAAAAATCTTGGCAATTACACCCTTAACGTTGTTCTCTTTTTTTCCTTAGTAAAAACCTAAAATCCTTTCAAACTTAACATCTATGATTACAAAATGTCCATAGCAGTATAGAAAACCAACATTTTTAATAAAAACTAGTTTCACACAATGTTACAATTTTGACCCGAAACACAAAAATCCTAGCATGTTTGCCCCCAGGACTAAAATTAACCATCTTATGCTAAAACATTCAGTTTTTCACAAGGACTAAAACTTATAAAAGCTCCTTAGTCTAATTCAAAACATTTCATAACATTTTCCCTTTTACGAAATTTTTTGCTTAAAATTTTGTAAAACTCATAACTGGAAATTAGTATAGAATTTTCACAAGCCGTCCATTATTCTTAACACTTTAGATGAGATCAGTAACATTTGTATTTTAACTTTGCTTAAAATCATTCATCTTAATGGCATTTTTGAAAAGGCAGTATTTAAACCAATGTTTTTTTTTTTGCTTACTTTGATTAGAATTCATGTGCGATTTCTTCATGAAATTTGTCTGGATTATTATTTCCAAAAAATTTCATGTTGAACTTGGAGAATGATTCAGCCTCTAAAGGCCTCAAATGCTTAGATCTTTCAAAATTCCCTTAAACATATATTTTTCGTCTTAACTTTCCTTAACTTACCTTTTCTAGGCTAGAAAACTATACACAACAAAATTTTAAAAATTTTGAATCAAAGTATTTTTCAAAACACAAGTTTGATATGTTAAATACATAAATTAATGACAGTTCTTACTAACCTCTTGTGGACACTAGAAGTAGCAGGAATTTATGAAGAGTAGAACGTTACAGAAGAACCTCAATCAACCAGTCTTCTTCGTTATTCTCTATCTAAGATCGGAGTGCAGGTGGTCGCATATTGTACAGCTTTTTCTCCATTGCCTTTCCTTCTAACCATTTGAGAAAACCAAGAGCTAAGTTCTTGATGTTGAACAATAGCTTTCAAGGAGTTTCACACTTTCTCAAGGAGTTCCACACTTTCTCTCACTAGCATACTCACTTTATTCTTCTCAAATGATCTAAACAACAAAGAAAACTTACCCCTATTTATAGTGGTCAGATCTGAGGCTAAACTTTATCAGATTAGGCCTCAAAATTCAAGTTTATATCCACTTTAGAGTAAAAATGTGTGAAACGTGTATTTGACTTAATAGTCACAGTTGACCGCACCATGTGTATCGCGGTCGATCGCGTGGTCATGATACCAGAGTTCAAACCAAATTTAAACTCCTTAAGTTGGTTTGATCAATTCAATCTCAACTAATTAGATAAATCTTATCTTATTTGACCTGAGTATCCTTTATAAAGCTTCAAGTTTAATTCAAATAACCCAATAGAAAAGTTATCTAATTATAATAGTCATATATAGATAAACTTATGCAAATAACATATTATCCAATTGATTAACATGTTTATGTTGAATTAATTCACAAAATTAATTCAACATATAAACTAACTTGAATTATTAAATCCAATTAACTCAAATTTTAGCTAATCTAATAATTTAACATAAGCCATCAATATGTAGGAAGAATACGCTATATATTATGAGCTAGCAAAGGGGGCCCGATGGACATGTATAAATCAAGCTCCTATAATTATAAAATACAATATCTCATATACATATTTTATAATAATCAACTCTAATGCTACTCTGCTAAAAGCTTAGAGCTGTACTTTTGAATAATATACAATTACAAAACTCCAAAAAACAAATCATCACATTCTTATAGGATATTCATAATCGACTTAAGGATAAATTCTATTTTACCTTCCCGATTATTTTTATCTTACGTTTCATTATCACTGCATTAGAATACTTACTATACATAGATAGTATACCATTCGGTTACACCTATTTATTCAAGTGGTTAAGTGTTCCAGTTTTTCAATTATAAGATAATGCATATAAGAGAATATCATTAACTTTACAAAAGAGCTATGGATTCCATATCTATAAATAATGAGTCTACATGAATTAAGAGTCATGTCTCCAAATACCAGCATACATACCCTAATTAATTTTGGATGTCACCCTTTGGTATATCAAAAGACATAAGCCAAGAATATAGGCCCATTAGTCATTTTAGGATTAAGACACAACATATATGATTGTCTAAAGTGAATCAATTTGAACAAATGGAATTATTAACTAAATCAATTCAACTTTTTATCCTGATCCAATATATCATCACCTATGACAATGTACCAATATTTCTACTCACGGAGTCCCACTTTGATGACCAAAACAAGCCATCTCCCATTAGGGATGTAAACAACATAACAATCATAATATGAATAAAGTGCTCAACTTTATTCTCTCGATTACGGATCTTGTCATTTAGACCATCACCTCAAAGATTCATGTCTTCTGCATAATCTATCTATTATATGCATGATTCTTAAAGGTTGAGACTAACAGTCTCAAACTTTTGTTTGCTTATCATACATTCAACAGAAATAAACATAAAGAGGACAACATTTGGTATATGAATAACAAATAAATTCTTTATTGATAAAATGTTTCTAAAAAAATATTACAACATTTTACTCCTTAGGGCACTATGTTGAACATAATCTTATTCCAACCCTTTTAAACACTTAATCAAGCGTTTAACATATAAAATAATCATGCCATATAGTTTTCTTTTCATGTCATGGTTAAAATCATTTCATCAAACACTTAGTTTGCTTAAACTTTGTGTTATGACAAACTTCTCATTTTAAACATTAAACCCCAGTTTTTGCTATCCGTCATCATCATTATCCTCATAACCATAACATGTACTCATGCCATAGAATCCTTTTTACATGCCATAGTTCATTAAATTTACAAACCATACACAAATTTCATGAAAATAACAAACTTTTCAAGACTAGGGTTTAAGATTTTACCCAAGTATTTTCCTATGCTTTTGATTCTCCTCTTTAGTAGTTGATAGCTTCTCAAAACCCATAGCAACAATCCATAACACCTCCCATAAAAATCCTCTCAAAACTTGCACAAAAACCCCAAAATCACAATAGGTAAAGTTTTGAGTTTGCCTTAAAACTCCTTAATCTTCCTTTAGAACTCTTATTCTTGCTTACTTAGATGATTTGGAGGCTTAATTCATCAAAATTCTAAGAGAGAAAATCATAGGGAGGGGTAGTTTCTAAAGGAAAAATTACAAATTTCAAAAACTTGCCCCTGCCACTTCTTCAAAACCGGTGATGCCATAGATGAGCTGGACAATTTTCTACCTTCTGAGTGTTACCTGGTGATCCTACAACCTATTTAAAACAGTCTAAATTTACATAGATAATAATTTTCTTATACTATCGATACATTTTCTATACTAATAGTATTCTTTTCTACACAGTATATGAGGTCTCTTAACCTTTCATACTAATTCATATTCTCCAAACAGTATAACTCTTATATTGCTCAACTTCATACAGTCTAATTTTTAGACTACTTAACCTTATATAGTATAATCCTTACACTGCATGATTCTTATAATGTATAATTTCTATACTGCTTGATTTTTATATTATATTCTATATAATGTTTTTCTTAAACTGTATTTTTGTCTTATAATATGTTGCAACACATTCTATAACAAGTAAGCTTGCTAGCCTATTTTCTTAACGTTGGGAGGTAAAGTAACGTCTGACTGAAATCGAATATCCCTTCTCAAAAAAGTGCCAATCAAAAAAGGCCCTTTAGAAAGAGAAAGGACTCTTTCCATCTGTAAGTCAAGCTCGGCTTGCCTATGATCAATGTTTTGATTTTGGGATAGGAACCAAAGTAGTAAAACCCTAGCAGGTTAGGCACTAACTTGATCATGAATATGTAGAGGAACTCGCGAATGGTCAGCTTGGTTTAAAGATGAACCTTTTAGAGAATGTAAGACCCCGAACAAGACCTTCCAGCCCTTAGGATTCAATTAACATTATGCAATCCCAAATTCATTAAAAATCTTTTTATGGAACAGGGGATAGGGGAAGGAAACACCGCATGACAAGGTGTTAGTATATACCACAGTGGTCTCATCAAAAGGATTAGAAGCCCTATCCTTGGGGCCTGGCATGATGTAACCGAGGCCTGATGAAGAGAAGGACTTGTTGAACTTTTCAAAGACCACCCTATGACGTGCCTTGGATGGGAATCTTGCTACAATAGGGTCCTTCATGAACTCTTCACCTAGGGTAAGGGGATGATGACCTTTCTCCTTAAGGTCAACACGTAGCATCGTCATCTCATCATGGGTGCTCAAGGGAATACCCTCGAGAAGACTCCCTTCCAGCACATTGGTGTCGGTACTGTCAGAACTACTGTTATAGATGGGTCGGCTACTTCCTTGTAATTGTCAGTCTATTTCATTATGTCCTTGGTCTCTATCGATGCCTGAGCTGCTTTCCAAAGGCATCTTCAGTGACAATCCCGCAACTGCACCTCCTTAGTGATGTTCTCTTTTAGGTCTTGAACTGAGGGACTTCTGGAGGTATTCGAAAGGTTATCTAATTGAAATGAAGCACTATGGCCCTACTAGCTTCTCGGACCCTAATCTTGCCCTTCATCATTATCACTAAAGCACCATAAAAGCAAACAAGGAAATATTTTAAGTCCTAATAGCCAAGAAGCCTCTATCTATAAAGGTTAAGGGATTACTGTTGAAAAACAGGTATGCAGAAAAATTTCAGAAAATTTTTTTGCATCAGAGTATTTTTTTAAAACACAATTTAGACATGTTAGATACATAAATTAATGAGAAATCTTACTAACATTGTATATATCGAAGTAGGCTTGAATCCGTGTAGAGAAGAATGTTTTAGAAGAATCTCAGCCAACTAGTCTTTTCAGCTATTCCCTATCGACTATCGGAGTGTGGGTGGTCATATATCATACAGCTCTTCTTCCAAGGACTCTCTTTTTAACCACTTGAGAAGACCTAGAGCTAAGGTTCTTAATTGTGGACAATAGCTTTTAGGGAGTTTCAAAGTTTATCAGACTAGAGTACTCATATTATGCTTCTCAACTTATCTAAATAACTAAGAAAGCTCACCCTATATATATAGTGGTCGAATATGGGGTTAATCCTTATCAAACATGGCCTCAAAATTAGAATCTAGATCAATTTTTGATGAAAAATGAGTCTCAAATGTATATATAGATTATCACATGATCGGCAGTTCGAACTTTCCCATTGGCTTGCCGAACTTACTCTATCGGCATGCCAAACTAACGCATCGGCCTACTAAATTTGCGATAATTTGATCCCTAAAAATATCTTATTTTCCACTTAAAAATCTTAGATAGAGCCTTAATTTTAATTTAAATAACCCAATAGAGAAGTTATCTGATTAAAACAGTCATATCTAGATAATCCTACAGAAAATTAAATATTATCCAAATAATTCAACATGTTTATCTTGAATTAATTTACAAATTCAATTCAACCGATAAACTACCATGAATTATCCAATCTTATCGAATTTCAGCCAATCTAATAATTTTAACATAAGTCGCCAATATGTAGGAAAAACATGCCATATCATTAGAGGATTTATTATAAGCTAACAAAGGAGACCTGATGGACATATACAGTTCAAGCTTCTATAATTATAAAATACATCGTATGGTAATCTTGCTTAACACTTCTCCAAAAAATGGCATAGTCGTCTAGAGTAAACATAGAACCTGAAGTTGATCTTCTCAAATCCAGGCAGGATTGAAAATCTGAATCAATATATCCCAAAGGTGTTAAATCCTCACTCAAATACACAAGTATATACCTTCGAGCCCTTTTCAAGTACTTGAAAATGCGCTTGACCGCAACCCAGTGATTTGGTCTTGGATCTGACTGAAAGTGACTTACTATCCTGACTGCATAACAAATGTCTGCTCGTGTGTAAAGCATAGCATACATGAGACTACCCACCGTCGAAGCATAAGGCATATTCTTCATGTATTCTCTTTTTTCATTAGACTTTGGTGAGTCTTTCTTAGAAAGAGAAATTCTAGACCTAGATGGTTGCCTACATTTCTTGAAATTTTACATTACATACCTCTCAAGAGTTTTATCTTTGTAGGCTGCTTGGGATAAAGCTATCATTTTGTTCTTCCTATCTCGAAAGATCTGGATACCGAGAATATAATTAGCTTCACCCAAGTCTTTCACATCAAACTTCTTGATCAACCATAATTTGACTGATGACAATGCCCAGATATCATTGCCAATTAGTAGAATGTCATCTATGTAGAGCAGTAGAAAAACCACCTTCCTATCCTTAATGTGTTTGTAAACACATGGTTTGTTTATGTTTTGTTCAAACCTTTATGTCTTGATTACCTGATCAAATCTTATATTCTAAGAACGAGAAGCCTGCTTAAGTCCGTAAACTAAATTTAGCAGCTTACACACCTTACCCTCTTGACCCTTAGCCTTGAACTCATCTAGCTATACCATATATATGGACTCATCAAGATAGCCATTCAATAAGGCCGTCCTAATATCTATCTGCCAAATCACGTTGTCAAGAGCAGTGGCAATAGATAAAAGAATACGGAGGGACTTAACCATGGCTAGAGGGGAAAAGGTTTCCTCGTAATTGATTCATTCCTTTTGTGTGTATCCCTTAGTTACTAGTCTAGCTTTATAGGTTTTAACTTTTCCATCTACTCCTTTCTTTCTCTCATAGATCTACTTACACCTTATGGGTAGTTTTACCCCTTTGGGAAGGTCTACAAGTTCCTAGATTCGATTAGTCTCCATAGACTTCATTCTTAAACTTGTCAAAAGTTTTGCTTTTATAATGCATTAGGTAGACATGCCCATACCTTAAGTAATCATCAATAAAAATGATGAAGTATTCATACCCTCCTCTTGTCCTGATGTTCATGGGACCACAAACATCACTATGCATAAGTTCTAGAACTCCTCTGGCCCTATTGCCCTTTGACCCAAATGGTCTTTTGATCAATTTTCCCTCCAAACAAGATTCACATTGTGGTATAGATTCCACCTCTAAGTGACTTAAAAGTCCATCCCTTACCAACCTTTGAGTCCTATTTATGCTAATATGACCTAATCGCAAATGCCAAAGATAAGTCTTATTAAAGTGAGAAGTTTTAAGTCTTTTTGAGTTACTATCATTAATCTCAGTGTTAAGCAATATATTTATCTTAGGTTTGATAAAATATAGATTGTTTTGCATTAATCTATCACAGATAAAGATTTGTTTTTATGAATCACTATTTTATTATTAAAAAAAACTAAAGAAGAATCTTTAAATAAACAATATATAGATATTCTTTATAAGTCTAGGAACATAAAAACAATCTTTCAAAACTAAATCCTATAATGACCAAAATAAAGATGGACATCTCCCACTACTTTAGCTAACATGATCCATCGCCCATCCATAACATGAAGTTCTCATGTAGCAGACTTCTAGTTTCTTTGAAACATAAACATGATTGGTTACTCCAAAATCTATGACCCAAGTGTCACTTTTTTCCTCAACTAAACAAGTTTTAATAACTAGAAGTTCACACTTACCTCCTCGGGAAAGAAAGTTCTTGCAATTCTTTTTGATGTGCCTAACTTTCCCATAGTAAAAGCAATTTAGCTTCTTTGGGTTCTTCTTCTTGTTCTTGTTCTTCTTCTTATTCTTGCCATTTGTAGGAACATAAGACTTCCCATTTTGAGTCCTTTACTTCCTTACATTCCCTGGATTAGAATTAGAATCAGATGTAGCTACCAAGTTGGCCTCGCCACTTGTAGGAGTTTCCTTGATCAGATTTTTGAACTCCTATAACTGCTTCATGAGCTCCATCAAGGTCACATCTTGTCTATTGCTTAAATTATATGAAGCTCTAAACAGGATGAACTCTTTAGACAGAGTCTTAAAGACCATAGTCATCTATGACTCAACATCTATATAAGCTCTATAGGTTTAAGCCTCAGTGAGGTAACCCATGACTAATATCATATGCTCCATCACAAGAGTCCCCATTCTTTGTTGTAGTTTAAGAGTTTTCAAAGAGCCTCTTGTTGTTTTCTTAGGGCTTGGCCTCTAAACATGTCTTTAAGATTATCTAAGATCTGCTTCGTATCTTGTAATCTTCATGTTGAGCTTGCAGCATGTTATTCATGCCAGCCATAACATAATAGCGGTCCTGATAGTTAGGATATTTTCCAGCGATCATACGCTTGGATTTTCTTATTAGTGGATTCTCCAGTAGGTTCCGGAGGACATAGTATTGTCAGCATAAATTTTAGTTTCTTAATGGATGGGATGATCTTTAGGTTCCTTTTCTAATCATTATAATTCTCGCCAGTTAATCAGTTCTTATCAAGTATCAAAGATAAAACATTTTTAGATATTTTAATCTACAATAAAGAATTATATACCAAACATAAGCAAACAATCCATAATAGTTTAGTGAGATAACACAAACAAGTAAACATATAATTGTGTTTATGTGTCAAAACCTTAAAAAATCACAACCTTACAATAATAATTCCTAACTCAGAATTCAACAAGCCGCCTAGGGGAGACTCGTTAAATTCAATTAAGCACACGGATCACCTTCGATTAATATATACTGTCCAAGACCTATATGATCTAGCATATATTTATAATCATTTTCTTTGGCCATTAATTTCATTAACAGAGCTCATAAAGGAGGTTAACAACAAAATTAATCTTGAGTGTATAACTATCGTTTCAACTATTTTATCCATGATTTATAATCACCACCTAGAGATGTACAACAATAAATCATACTAAAATAAATTATCCCTTCAGAGATCCAATCTGGTAAACCTTCTCCCACTCAATATTTTGAAAGTTAAGGTTTTATATTAACATGCATGAACAATTTTTAATGAGCAGCACTCCCTATTCTACATAGCATCTTATCAACAGACATGGTAAATTATATTATAATGCAGACTAGTAAAGCAACATGCAAAGCCACAAGCAAAAAAATAATAAATAAACTGTCGTAATATTATGGTTCCATCCTAGAGAAAAGAAAATAAAGCTTACAAAAGATCAATCGAAACATATTATCAATTATTCATTTTTGTATCTTCAAGTTGTATCCTTCTTCATGTAGCATCCATGTTCAATACCTCATAGATCAAATTCTTTATTTTTTCAGTCATCATAAAATTTCATGTTTCTTAAAACTGTCTCAAAGATAAAATCAAAACTGTACCAAAAAATGCACCTTTTCTGGAAGCATATTGCTCTCTGTCGGTGTACTGAACTTGATATTTGGTGTGTCGGTCATAACCATTGGCATGCCAAACCTATAAGTTTAGCCTGCCACCAGAGCTAAAAAAATTCTATCCCACGGATGGCCTGCCGAACTGTATCAATTGAACTTTTATCATCTTTATCTTCTAGATTTGTATTCACTTCAAATGACTATTTAAATACAAAATTTTACAAATTTTAAAATTAAAATAACAATTCCTTGACGGTGATGATAGAGAACCATCTAATTACATAAAAAACCTAAATACATATTCTAATATCTGAAGAACCATAATCGGTACAAATTAATTAATCAATAAATTAATCAACCATAATTAATTACTAAACATTCACCATATAATCTCATGATAACATTTAATTATATAGAAACCGTAGAGCGCCAACTCTAAAAAAAATTAAATTCAAGCATAGAAGAGAACAAAATCACATAATTGATCTATATAGCATGATCACAAACTCGTAAATTTACATAAAAACTATGGCTCTGATACCAATTGTTAGAAAACAGATATGCAGCGGAATTTTAAAAAAAATTAAATTAGAGTTTTTTCCAAAATACAAGTTAGACATGCTATATATGTAAATCACTAACAGATCCTACCAACCTTTTGTCTATCGAAGTAAACTCGAATCCGTGTAGAGAATAGTATTCTAAAAGAGCATTAACCAATTAGTCTTCTTTGCTATTCTCTATCAACGATCGGAGTGTGGGTGATCACACATCGTATAGCTCTTTCTTTGGTGACTCTCCTTCCAACCATTTGAGAAGACCTAGAGCTAAGGTTCTTGATTGTGGACAATAGCTCTCAAGGAGTTTCAGAGTTTCTCAGACTAGAGTACTCAATCTATGTTTATCAACTGATCTAAATAACTGAGAAAACTCACCTCTATATATAGTGGTCGAATTTGAGGTTAATCTATATTAGATAAGGCCTCAAAATATGAATACGGATCAACTTTTGATGAAAAACACGTTTAAAATGCGTATACAGATTATCGTACAATTGGCAGGCTGAACTTTCCTATTGGCCCGCTGAACTTACTTCATCAGTAGGTCGAACTAACGTATTGGCTTGCCGAACTTACAATAATTTGATCCATGAAAATATCTTATTTTTTACCAGAGAATCTTAGATAGAGCCTCAGTTTTAATTCAAATTATCCAATAAAGAAGTAATCTGATTAAAACAGTCATATCTATATAATACTATAGAAAATAAAATATTATCCAAATAATTCAATATGTTTATCTTTGATTAATTTACAAATTCAATTCAACCGATAAACTAACATGAATTATCCAATCTTATCGAATTTCAGCCAATCTAATAATTTTAACATAAGTCATCAATATATAGGAAAAACATGCCGTATCGTTACAAGATTTATTATGAGCTAGCAAAGGGGACCCGATAGACATATATAGTTCAAGTTTCTATAATTATAAAATACAATATCTTAGAGACATATTTTATAATTATAAACTCTAACGCTATTTCACTTAAAGCTTAGAACTGCACTTTCGAACTAAATAAAATTACAAAGCTTCATCAAGCTAACCGTCCATGACATATCATAATGTGTTACATCCCTATAGGATATTCATAATATGCTTAAGGATAAATTCCATTCAACCTTCCAATTATTTTTATCTTACGTTCCATTGTCATATCATTGGAATACTTATTATCCATAGATAGTGTATCGGTTGGTTACATCTATGTATCCAAATAGTTAAGCGTTTTAGTATTTCAATTGCAAGATAACATATATAAGAAAATATCATTAACTCGACGAAAAAAAAGAGCTATGGATTCCATATCTATGAATAACAAGTCTACATAATCAAGAGTTATGTCTCCAATGTACCGGTATGCATACTATCACAAAGTTAGGATGTCACCCTTTGGTACATCAAAAGACATGAGTTAAAAATATAGGCCCATTAGTCATTTTAGGATTAAGACACAATACATATGATTGTCAAAAGTGAATTGATTTGCATAAATAGAATTATTAATCCAAATCAATTTAACTTTATGTCCCGATCCAATACATCATCACTTATGACAATGCACAATGCACCAATATTTCTACTCGTAGAGTCCCACTCCGATGACCAAGATAAGCCATCTCTCATTAGGGATATAGACAACATAACAATCTTAGCACAAATAAAGTGCCTAACTTTATTCCTTCGGTTACGAATCTTATGATTTATACCATCACTTTTAAGATTCATGTCTTTCACATAATCTGTCCATCATATGCATGATTCTTAAAGGTTTAAACCAACAGCCTCAGACTTTTGTTTGTTTATCATATATTCAATAGACATAAACATAAAGAGGACAATATTTGATACATGATTAATAAATGAACTCTTTATTGATAAAATGTTTCTAAAAACATATTACATTATTTTACTCTTTAGGGCATCATGTCTAACAATTACGAGATAAGAATTCTAAATCTACATGCATGAGCAAGGTCACCGAGTTCATATCAAATCCAAAAAGTTGAAGGAGGTTAAGAATGAAGAAATTCCCTAAATAGTTTTGTAATTCCAAAACTACCATTCACAGCCTTGTGGATAACAATAATGAACTCGGAATGATGTTGTTCAAACCCAGAAGACACAAAAATCTAAACAAAGGAGGCACTTAGGTTTGAAGGAGATGAAAAAGTTACCTTTTCCATGCAAGCTCCAGACTGCAAAGATGTTGAAGAAAATCCACAAATGTTCTAGTACCTTTAGTGATTGAGCACTTGTATGCAGAGGATTTTGGGGAGAGGTATGATCAAATTAAGTAGGGGGAAGTCTAGGAGGAATTTTGAGGAAAATTTTGACAGAGCTTCAGCTTAAGAAAATTTGGAAATATGAAAAGAGAAAATCAATTTTAGGATATATATAGGCAAAGGGCACTTATCCACACGATCTACAAGGATCCCAAACCAACAGTGGGCACAAAGATTCCCATCCAACGGTCGAGATTCAAGCAAGAAAATGCCTCTTTAAATCGGTGATGTAAATGCATTTCCCTGACACAGGATGTGACAGTCGATATCCACAATGTGACAGGCTGAATATAGATTCAACACCTTAGCTCTAGGATTATTATTAAATGTCAGAGCCCAAGAGACTTCCTCAACAAGATATTGACCAGCATTGACCCTTCGACAACCTTGGGGCACTTTGGCTATC
The DNA here is from genome assembly GCA_946598075.1 of Artocarpus hirsutus. NCBI lineage: Eukaryota > Viridiplantae > Streptophyta > Magnoliopsida > Rosales > Moraceae > Artocarpus > Artocarpus hirsutus. Next base: position 22,178 of record CAMOHE010004981.1, read on the forward strand.
GACCAATAAAAGTACCCCAAGCTAGGGGCAAATGTTGTTGGGTCACCATGTTGGGCCTGAGTCAGGTAGTGGGCCCAAGAAGGCTCGAGCCGGATCTTGGCCCACATAACCTTGGTGTATTGTAGACGATACTTAAGAAGGGTAAAATAGTCGATTCACATTCGTATTCAAATTAGAAGATCTCTAAGATGCCGATAAGTGCCCAATATGATCAAGATCCACCAAATCTAAGATACTCAAAGGGGATAAGTCCTAAAAGGTAAGGCTATAGCCAACCCCTAATAGCTATAAATAGGGGCTAGCTTTAGAGAGCAACCTAAGTCTAGTTTTTGGTACAAGCCCTTTGTATATGTATTTTCTTATAGCGAAACCTTACCACTTGAGAAAACCAAAACTGAACTTAGCCTTCAATTGAGGTGAACCACTATAAATTCTTGTGTTCTTATTATTATTTTATTTACTATTTTATTTATTTCATTCGTGAGTGATTAATTAGGTAAGGAATTTGAGAAATATTTGATTGATAAGTTTAGCTTGTCAATAGTAGATATAATATTTTTTATTAAACTGTAACGAATATATATAATTTTAAATTTCAAAATTTTTCTTTAGGTACTTCATGTCTAATGCTTCCAAAAAAAAAAGAAAAAAAACAAAGAGATAGAAAAATAAATAAGAATGTTAAAATAATTAAAAAAAATGGTTAAAAGAATTAATAATCTTAGAGGCAGTTTTAAAACTATACGAGGTGCAATAAGTAAATTTAGTTAATTCCTTTATAAAATATAGTACATACATGCAATGTACTTGTTCCTTAGAATACTAATCCTAACAATTGATGTGCATGTTTTTTAAATATATTACAATCTTCTTAATACTTGAAAGAACAATACTTGGTTTAACGTTTAAAAAAAATTAAGTTATTTTTTAACAAAGTCAATACATCGTATCTATCAACAAACCATTAACGGTTGTTTCGTTTTTAGTTCAATTTGTTATTATGGTTGAATTCAGACAAAAAGTGAAGAGAATAATTTAACATTAATCAAAAGACAATCCACGACGAACAACAATGATTGACATGAATGAAATCAATAATGATCGACGGCAATTGGAGATTATGGAAATCGATCGATCGATGACGATCAAATCAAAAAGAGAAGACCAACGATCGACAACTTGTGATTACAACATTAATTGAAGATTAAATTAATAATAATACTGGAGAGCGGTGGCTGGAAAGGCTCGAGAATGTTGGGAAAAGTGTGAGAAGTGAAGAATACAGAACATGAGATGAGGGGAAAAAAAAGAGAGAGAGAGAGAAATTGGAGAGAAGGATATGAGAGAAAATAATATATAGTTTTTTTGTACGTGTGACGTCTTTCTTACTTTCCCATGCGTATATATACATGGAGGCTTCTTTAATTTCTTTCTTTTCATAAGCGGTAATTCAAGGTTTTGAAATTACAGTCAATGGTAGATTCTTTCATAATCATTTAAGGGAGGACAAACACTCGCAAATATCGGCACATAGACTTTAATTTAATGCTAATGCTAGATTTAGATAATTTGTAATGGTAACATTGTTGTTAGATTAGTTTGTCTCATAAATTACGTTGACAAGTGGTAAGCAAAGAGCTAACTTCTGAAATAGAGTCTGTATTTAGCCTTCCTAAATTTAGTAATAATTAGTTGGAAATTAAGGCGAATAACCCCTATATAAAGGCAAGGGAACCATAACCAAATTCATCATATTCCTCCAAACCAAAAGAGAAGGAAAACTAGAGAAACCAAAGAGAAGAGGAATGGGTCCGAAGTTAAACGTGATCGCAATGGCCATATTGGCGTTGTTGGCATCCCATGCCAACGCTGAAGTCTTTGACGTGACAGCGAATGGCGCAAAACCCAACGCCGATAGTACTCAAGTAAGTCGTGATTAAAAACTGACGAACTAATGTTGTTTTGCATGTGCGTCTAATTTTGTATGTATTTTTAGGCCTTGTTGGCAACATGGAAATTGGCTTGCGCATCAGCAACAGGAAGCAAAATAGTAGTGCCAAAAGGGGTATTCAAGGTAACCCAAGCTAGTTTTACGGGACCTTGCAAGGCTCCCATTGAGTTCAATTTGCAAGGCACATTGCAGGCCCCGCAGGTTGGAAGCGGTTTTAAACCTGGCGATACTTGGATTGCCTTTGAGCACGTCGACTTCCTTACTATCTCCGGAAATGGAGTTTTTGATGGCCAGGGTAAATCTGCCTGGGGTCAAAAGTGCCAAAACAGCGAGTATTGCAGCAACCTTCCTATCGTAAGTTTCATTAATTTACTTTATATAAAAAAAAAAAAAGAAAGAAGAAAGAGAGAACCAGAGAGAGCATTCCACATTTATCCACATTTACTTGTTCTCAAACTAACAAGTTATAATGGAAAAAAATAATAATAATGATGATGACAGAATCTCAGGCTTAACTTCCTCAACAATGCTTACATCCAAGATGTTACGAGTCTAGACAGCAAGCAGTTCCACGTGAACGTTTTGGGATGCAAGAACGTAACCTTCCAAAATTTCCATGTGACTGCGCCGGGAAGCAGCATCAATACCGATGGAATCCACATTGGACGTTCGACCGACATTAAAATTCTGAACACAATTATCCAAACCGGAGACGATTGTGTGTCAATTGGTGACGGCAGTAAGCAAATTACCCTGAACAAGGTGACTTGTGGGCCTGGACATGGTATCAGCGTAGGAAGTCTTGGAAAGTACCCGAATGAAGAGCCAGTGCAAGGAGTATTCGTCACCAGTTGCACCCTGAAGAACACCCAAAACGGTTTGAGAATCAAGACATGGCCAAATTCCTACGCTGGGACTGCTTCAGACATGCATTTCGAGGACATAACAATGGAGAATGTGGGCAATCCTGTGCTGATTGACCAAGCATACTGCCCGTGGAATCAATGCAACTTGAAGGTATATATGTAGTAGCAATTAAATTAATGTCGGTTAAAAATATTTGATCTCGACATAAAAATATTTGTGTTGATAAATCAGGTACCATCGAAAGTGAAGCTGAGCAATATCAGCTTCAAGAAGATCCATGGCACAAGTTCAACTCCGCTGGCCGTGAATCTTGTGTGCAGCCAAGGAACTCCATGTGATCAGGTGGTGCTTCAAGACGTGAATCTGAAATTAAGTAGTGGTGGAGGCAGCATCACTTCAAACTGCAAGAATGTCAAGCCTGTCGCATCCGGCACACTCAACCCACCTGCTTGTGTTACCTCCGCTTAATTAATCTTTAATACTATTTATTATACGTACTTAATATTCTTTTATGCTCAATCAAGCAGCATAACTAGGTGATCGAGTAATTTTATGTTTTTTTTTTTCTCTTTTTTTATGTTTTTATATTAAAGCGTCTAAATTAATGTATTATTATGAAATAAAAGTTGAATATGGGAGCCCTTATTAATGAAGCCCCATTCTTTTTGTCTATATATTATTCGGTCCCCTTTTACAGTTTCTATGTTTTCTTCTTCTTTTTTTTCTTAAATTAAAATTAAATGTCTCCGCATATGCCTTTTATATTATACAGCATACTCAATTTGGCTTGGCTATTTTGTGGTGAGGATAGCAATAATTACAAAACCACTAAACTGCCCTGACTGAATATATTTATTCTAATGTTCTTTTCTTGGCTCACAAAAGGAATGAAAATGAAAATATAAAAGCCAAACTAGAGAATATCCCAACAAAATTAATTAAAAACAATAAATCTGGACTTAAAAACAATTTAACGGTCCCCTTAAAAAAAAAAAAATTAACGGTCCGTTTGAGACGCGCGATAGAAAAGGAAGGAGTCGAATCAATTACATTAAATCTATCCCATGTTTGCAGTTACCATTGCGAGAGCCCGGACTTAAAAACATTGATCTAGTTATGATATTAATCCTTTTTCGAGGGGATTATTCTGTAAATGGTTGTATTCACACACCTCTCTCAACCCTCCATATCCCCTTTAAATTAATTAAACTTTAATTCTCACCTTCCAATGACTCTTCCAAAATAGTTTAATGAATTTAATTCTTTGATTACTAGACTTTTCACGATTATTTGGAAAATAAAAATTAAAAAATATATATATTGTAAAAGAAAAAAAAAACAAATATTTATCTTTTTATACTCTCTGTTTTAGGTTAATTCAAAAACTATACATGTTGTTTTTTATCGTATCAAATGTATACTTTCAAATTAGATTAAATATAAGAATTTATAATTTACCTTAATCAATAGTTAATTTTTGAACTTTAAAATGATCAAATTATCTTTAAGTAAAAGAGAAAAAAAACTAAAACTTGCAAAAAAAAAAAAAGAAAACAAAAATAAAAACACACCAAACATCCATTTTAAGGGTATTTTATACAATTTTTGAAGTGGAAAACCTCAATACATAGTTTTTTTTTTTAAGTTTTTAAAGTTCTTTTATTTTTCAATTTGAGGGTGCTTTGGGCAATATTTTAAGTCAAAATTCAAGATTAATTAAGAAAAGATATATATTTATGTATTAAATCTAATCTGAAGGTATACATTCATTGAGATCCAAAACTAAAAGTATAATGTTTGAATAAATCTAAAATATAAGGTATAAAAAGGTAAATAACCCAAAAAAATGTTGGGCAAAATGAGTATAAGGATTTTCTTAATTTTGATTTGATTTTATTTTTTGTTCAGATTTTTGTCTTCTCTTGTTTCCTCATGTCAATACAACAGCATGTATCACAATTCATAGTAGACTTTGAAATTGGTTTTCCATTAGATTAGGCGATTTGCAACTTGAACTCTAAAAAGATGCACACAAATATATATAGTATCTAATTTACCCCACCCGCTTGTACTAAATGATTAGCAAAATTTTACAATCATTCGGCCAATAATGTGAAAGCTATGAGCATGTAAGATTTAGTATTGATCAATGGCTTCCCTCGTAGCAGCCAAGTCAGGTTCTCCATCCAACAAGACAGACGGGAATTCCCTCTGCAACAATCATCTTTGCTCCCTAAATAAGAGAATAGAGATGATTTTGGAGTAGATAAAACAATCCAGCGGTTGAAATAGCGGTCGAGGGTGTACAGCCCTGTTTGTTGTCGCATGAGTTGAGAGAGCCACACTGGGTGGGCCCTCTTCTCAGCACAGAGACCCTCATCTTTAGTTGCATTGCATCTCAACCTCAGGCATGGAAGGAGTTTAATCAAATAAAGGCCCAGCCCATATATCTGAAAAGTGAAATCCAATTAATTTATTGGATTTTACAAACTGTTGTTGATATTCATCTTCATTCTTCTTCTGGTAATTCAATTTAATTAATTTGGATTTTTATTTGATTTGTTTACTAATGTCATACTCATAATTTATATGCGTTTGTAATATGCTTTACTATTGTTTGTTTGAGCTTCTAATTTCCGACTTTGTGCCTTAGAACAACTTCCAATTGCTTTAGGTTTATTTGGTTGCATTTTGATTTGAAATCGGCAGTCAGTGAGAAGACAAAGGGAGTCACTCCTCATCCTCATCCTGGTGCTAATGTAAGCTCACTCCTCTATTACAATAGAATTTTCTTTGTTGAGTCTTAATGTTGTAAACAAGAAACATATGTCTGTATAATTACTCACTACTTGTTAAATAAATATATAAAAAAATTAAATATGTGAAGTTGTACTAGATGTGCTAAATACATATGCTTTTTTTTAGTTTAGGGACAAAGTATAGTACAAGATTAAACATAAGGACTATTTATATAGAGAAGATTATTCAGGGACCATTTATGAGATAATTCAACGTTTCTCATACAAAATTTAATGGGGACTATTCATGAGACACTTTTTAAGTTCATGGACTATTTATAGAATAAAATTGACTATCTATGAAGAGAAAAGAATTCAATATTTGTCCATGAATTTATCCCTCTTTTTAATATTTAGTTTCTTTAAATACGGATTTATATCATTTTAACATCCGGTCAAAATTACTCTATTGATGGAGAATGTTGATGGTGAATTTCTAACCGGTACTTGCAGGAAAGAATATCTATTTTGTGTTTTTGGTATTTTTTTTTATTTTTTGGGAACATTTTTAATAAATAATAGGGTTATTTACCTTTTCATATCATGTATTATAAATTTGTACTTTTTTCTAATCAATCTTTTATTTCCACTTAAAAATTAACCCAAAATACTCTCAAATTGAAAAATAAGATAACTTTAAAAACTTAAAAAAGCTTTATACTAAGTTTTTTTTTTACTTTAAAAAATTATATAAAATACCCTCAAAATGGGTGTTTTGTATGTTTTTGTTTTTATTTTCTTCTTATTTTATAGAAGTTTTAATTTTTTTATATTTTGTTTGAAGATAATTTGATCATTTTAAAGGTCAAGATTAACTATTAATTAAGACAATGTATAAATTTATGTGTTAAATTTAATTTAAAGGTATACATGTGATGAGGTAAAAAACTAAAGATATAAATATCCCTAAAATAATGTTGCTCTTTTCTTGACTTTGTGCAGGGTGGATCTGAAAGCCCAGTTCGGACAAAGGTGACAAAACCAGCAGTGAGTTTTGTGTACATTGGAAAAATAACATTGGCTGTCATTCTCCTATTTCTCATGGGTGCAATTTTCACTTTGGCCTTGGAGAATCTCCCAATGTTGATATCGTTTGCTACGTCATCCTTTTAAATAAGAACACGGGTCGTTAAAAACTCGTTTACCACATAAACTCTTATATATATATATATATATATATGGTTAAATTTGGTAGCTCGTTTGAGATCTCTTTGCATTGTTTTTTTTTCTTTTTTTGAGGGGATCTTTGCATTGTTTTTTTAGATTAAATAATGTTCGAAACTGTGTATTCCTCCAACTATTTTCTATATTTTATGAAATGATACACAAGGTTCCCAACGCCCCCTTGAGCGAGCCTTGGAGCGTTGAGCATACACTCGTTCGGCTATCCATATACATGTCTTCAAGGTAAATAATGGACGATACCACTCCTGGTTCCAAAAGAAAAAAATGCTCTCCCTTCTCTCTAAACTTTTTCTCAACCTTTCTTCCGCTCTTTCTTTTTTCTCTTCTGTAACCTTCTCTCTAAACTTTTTCTCACCCTTTCTTCCTCTCTTTCTTTTTTCTCTTCTGTAATTTTTCTCCCCCGCTCTTCCCTTGTTCACCAAGCTTCTTGCAACTGTTTTGAGTTCCTTCATAGCTTTTGCTTTTGCTATTTTTTGCAGTTCCTTTTCGCCTGAGAGGTGAAGGGGTCCTTGAATAGTTGTGTTCGAAGCTCCCTTTGGTAAACCTGTCTCTTTTTGGTCTCTACTTGAGATAATGGCAGAAAATCTGGGAGCTACTTCCCTTCGGGAGGGTTTGGGGAGCATTTCCTCAAGTCTGAACCTTTGCTTGCTGGTTGACCCACTTTTCGACGAGAATGAACTGCAAGGAGTGACTAGTTTTACACCCTTGGGTGAAATTTGTCTATGGAGGCCTATGTCCAAGGATTTGCTTAGAACAATCCTGATCAAGCTTTGGGGTGCTAAAGCATTTTGAAACTAAGGCTCTGTGTAAATGCGTTCTTCAAAAACGCACGTGGATGGTGAATCTGAGGGAGCGGCTGCCGGATGGTTGCTGGTTTGACACCCGATTCAATACTTCGAAGTTTTGAGGCTCAAGTACATGGCTTGCTGAGTGGTTATCAGAGTCCGAAGATGGTCAAGAAAGCAGTGGCCAGAGTCGGTCAAAAAGGATGACGATTTCCTCTCCATCAAGTTTTTTCCTGAAACATTTCAAACCAGGGCGGGCCTGTATGGATTCGATACAAGTATGAGAACCTCCCCCATTTCTGTTGTGTGTGTGGCGTGATGGGTCATGAACATAGTGTCTGTGATAAAGAGATGGTGGTGAAAGTTGAAGCAAAAGCAAAGGCTGGAAGATGTGTTCCCGCTTTTGGGCTTTGGTCTCGGGCTGAGCTTGTTGATATTCGCCTTGACAGACAGATTAAGTTGAGGAAACTCATGGTGGTGGAAGACACTTCATTGCTGACATCGGGTGAGGTGGTGGGTCTTTCTCCGACGACCAGTTTGGATCGTCCACCATCACTCCCTGACAGGTAGCAAAGCTCGCTCCGTTGTGGCCTCCTGCACCTCCGGAGAGTCAGGTAGTGGCATATAGAATTTCTTATTGTACCAGTAAGGAGTCTGTCGTCTTGGGCAAAAGGACCTCTTGTCGCTTGGGGGACTGTTGATGAGGTGGCAGGTATGGAACAAGGAGATAGAAGAGGCGTTGAGTTGGTTGTTTTGGCTAAGATTGGTGGGGGCCTAAACGTCAGATAGGCCAAGAGTGTACAACGGTGGGATAATTGCGGCCTCAAAATCTTCGGCCGGTTGAGCTGATAAGGCAAAAGTAGTTGTTGGCGAGCCCGCATTGTGCCAAGATCAAACCCCAATGCCTTGGGCTGTGGACCCTCGATTTGGTAAGGCTTATAAAGAGGGTTTAAAGCCTGGTCTTATCTAGAGATTTGAGGCTACTCAAACATTTATCGATCCACCTTATTGTCTTATGGAAACCATATTATCTGAGGACATTCATCAACGAATAGGTTTGAAGAAACGCAATATCCAGCCGGCGATTTGTCCTCAACTTATCAGTCACCTCGAATTCAAACAATATGCAGAGCAGACAGGTCTAAAGGGTGATGACGAAGAGGACACGACGTTTATTGTGGAAGACCTTTTCAGTGTAAGAGCCCTCCAACTAGAGGAGCTAACAGGTATAAGAAGGCAAGTCAGAAGTAACCTGCTTCTTTCAAGATCAGAGATCATAATTCAGGAGCTAGGAAGTCCATGGGTCAAAACTCAAGCAATGAGAATCCGGGACTGGTGGTTGAAGTTCCAATTTCTTTTGTGCCAAATTTTGGCAAGGCCGGGGAGGTGGGCCAAAACATGCTCCCCTCACCGCCATGATTTTCTTGTATGGAATTGTCAGGTGCTTAGCAGACTCTCGACAACTGAGGGCCTTTGGACCTTGATAAGGAAGCACAATCCGGAATATGTCATCCTTATGAAAATGAAGTTGTGGTATGAGGAGATGGAAACGCTAGGCCGTCAAATGGGTTTTGCGGGATTTGCTGTTAGTGTGGTGGGCAGTGCTGGGGGAATTTGTTTTTGGTGGCGCCTGGGTGTTAATGCTTTGGTTTTAGAGTCTAATAACCATATTATTCGGTAATGTATTGAGGAAGGCTTGGGACTTTTTTGGTGTTTATGGCCCTCCTTATCTTGTTGCTAGAAGAGGTTTTTGGAGGGGTTTAGCTGAATTAATTGGTAAGGGTAATGGTAGATGGGTAGTTACGGGTGATCTTAATTTACTTTTTTCGGCCGAGGAGATATTAGGTGATCAAGCCTTTCGTGGGAAGGATGGGAAAATCCTAAGTGATTTTTTACACTCAAAGGGAGGTGTTGATTTTGGCTTTGTGGGCGATGTTTTCACCTGGCGACTGGGAATGCGGAAAGAGAGATTGGATAGAGGAATTGGAAGTGTTCATGCGAGCTGGGATGCTGAATCTTCCCTTTTTAGGTTCTAATCATGCCGCTATTGTGCTGGATACATGCCTCGAGGTAAATAAGTTGGTCTTTCCTTTACGTTTCCTGGAGGCTTGGACTTGAGACGAGCACTGTAGTTTAGTGGTCCATCAAGCCTGGAGCATCATTGTAAATGAGTATCATAGCTTTAGACTTACCCAGAGGATTTGCTAACACTAGGAGAGCTCTCAAAGTTGTGGAATAGAAATTGCTTTGGTCATTTCCAGACCAAACTTGGAAAGCTGAAGAAGGATTTGTCCCATGTCCAGAGTCTGCTGATTACTGAAAAGAATCTGCGCCTCGAAGGCTTGACTCAACTTGAACTCTAGGAGTGAAGGGCGATGGAGAATTCAATGTGGAAATAGAAATCGAGGGAGTTGTAGCTACCAGAGGGAGATGCAAACACTCTTTTTTTCATGCCTCATTGGTGGTGAGAAGTAAGCGAAATCATTTGTAGGCTCATGTGGATGGTGGGGAGTTTGGCTTAAGGATAGGAGATACATGGAGAGGCACTTGGTGGAAAAATTTCATGAAGTCTACACATTAACGAATCTGTTCTATCTCAATTGAGCTAGAGGAGTTTATTCAGCAAAATATAACCCAGAAGGATAATTCAAAGTCGGTTTTCATCCCTGATAAGGGTGAGATTAAGGTCGTTTCGTCTAGGAACTCTCTGCAAGCCCTAGGGCCAGATGCAATGTTGGGTGTTTTCTTCAAGACTTATTGGGATGTTGTGGGCCGGCAGGTTTGTGCTTTGTTCAAGAGTTTTTCAAATCAGGTTGCTTTGTTAAATCTATTAATCAGACTTTTATTGTGTTTAACTTCTAAAAGTACAAATTCCTTTCAGTTTGATCTTGTTCTGTCCAATAAGTTTGTGTAATTCAAGTTATAAAGTGACTCAGTTTGGAAGGGCTCAATTAGCGTAAATTCTCAGTTAAAGGGGCATATTGGGTGCAACAACGTTTTGGTGTGTCTTCCAACTTTTGGAGGTTTCTTTGGAAATGCAAGCTTCACAAGCGGTTGAAACTGTTCCTCTGGAGGGTTGTGCACGATATTCTTCCGTCCACCGAAAGAATGTCATGTTTTCGGGCCAGGATTGCTTTGTGTGTGGGGGGTCATAGGACTCTACTATGCATATTTTATAGGAGTGTGATCTCGCCAGATCTGTTTGGTTTGTTGTTGGAATAGGATGCAAAACTGATTGTTGCACTTTTCGTTCGTGCCTTGAACTTGTCTCAGGTTATTGAAGAGGCCAAGGATAGTGGTGGAAATGTGGAAATGCTGGTACAAGTTGTTGTGATTTTGGAGGCACTGTGGATGACGAGGAATCGGGCGAATTTCAAAGGGTGGCAGCTTCAAGCTCGTGTGTTCTTTTAGCACATTCAAAACTTGGTTCAGCAGCACTTGAAGTGCAGGTAGGCAGACAAGTCATCGAGGGAGAGGATTCTCCTTTCACCTTTGCAGACATGTCGGCTACCTCCTCCAGAGGGTATACTAAAGTTGAACGTCGATGTGGCATTCAAGGAAGGCAAGGTGGGATTAGGTTGTGTTGTTCATGATGGCCAAGTGGCTTGTCTAGTGACGAAAGTTGAGAGAGCTTCTGCTTTGGAGGCTGAGTTTTTGGCAATTGATCTAGCTCTGTGTTGTGGGGTAAATCAT
>CAMOHE010004983.1:0-37349 GCA_946598075.1 Artocarpus hirsutus
TACATAGGTGTAACCAAATGGTATAGTGTCTTTGGATGGTAAGTTTTCCAATGGTGAGATAATTGAACGTAAGATAAAAATAATCGGGAAGGTAAGACAGAACTTGTCCTTAAGCTGATTATGGATAACCCTATGGGGATACGATACACTATGATATGTCATGGAAACTTAGCTATACGGGCTTTGTAATTCTATAGAGTTTGAGAGTGCAACTCCAAGCTTTTAGTGGAGTAGCATTGGAGTTGATAATTATGAAATGTATATCTGGGATATTGGGTTTCATAATTATCAGGAGCTTGAACTATATAGGTCCATTTGGTCCCCTTTGCTAGCTCACAAAATCCTGTAACGATACGGCGTGCTTTTACAATAATTGGTGACTTATGTCAATTTATTAGATTGGTTGAAAATTTGAAAGAATCAAATAATTCATATATGTTTGTCGGTTGAATTAATTTTATGAACAAAATTAATTCAAGATAAACTTGTTGAATTATTGGGGTCAGATAATTCTTGTCTGTTTATCAGTTAATTTAATTTTGGATAAATTAAATCAAGATAAACTTGTAGAATTATTAGGAATCTATTTATTTTCTTAGAGATTATCTAGATAAAGTTGTTTTAATTAGATAACTTCTCTATTGGGTTATTTGAATTAAAACTGAGGCTTTATCCTATAGAATCTCGGGTGGAAAATAAAAGATTCGCGTGATTTTTATTTCAACAGTTTGGCATACCGAACTTAAAGTTTGGCCTGCCGATTAGGCAAGTTTGGCCTGCCTATGAAAAAGTTCGGCCTCCCTATGCGCGAATTAAAAATCCCACGTTTTTACGCGTATCTTATTCAATATAGACCCGAATTTGGTTCTATTTCGAATTTTTGAGATCTTATCTGATAAGGAATGACCCTGGATCCAACCTCTATAAATAGGGAGTGATTCTAATGAGTTATTAAGATCAATAGAGAGTGATACTCTATTGATGAGAATCTGAAACTTCCTGAGAGCTCTTGTTCACAACTCATGAACTCTAGCTTTGGGTTCTCTCAATTGGTTGGAAGGAGAGTCACCTTTAGGAAGAGCTTCACGTGTGAGCCCACACTCACTCCGATCGTGGATAGAGAATAGCAAAGAAGACTAGTTGGTTGAGGCTCTTCTGGAACGTTACTTCTCTACACAGATTTCGGGAGCTTTTCGGCGTATACAAGGTCAGTAAGATCAGGTTAATTTATACATATAGCATGTCAAACTTGTGTTTTGAAAAATACTCTGATTTAAAAATTTTTAAAATTCCGCTGCGTATTATTTTTCCAACAGTAATATTTTATTTCTAATTTTATTGTAATATGCTTTCTTTTATATTGTACTTGTTTGTTGTTTATCTCCTATATTTCTAACAATCTTAAAACAGATTCTAGCTTTTTAGTTAAAGACAAACAAATGCTTGGACTTGATGAACAAATTATAGCTTGTTCATTTATATAGTTTACAATATAAACTTTTATCATAAACAGTTAGTTTATGGTATAAGTTTATAACAGTTTTGTTTTTTCTATCAAAACATTAATTATAAAAACGTTTATAGTTTGTTCATAGTTTTAGTTTTCTATAAAAACATTTATTATAAACAATTTGTTCACTATTCTTTAAAAAACATTTTCATTGTAAAAGTTTGCTATATTTTGTTTTTAATCAAAACATTTACTATATATATAAAGTTTACAGTTTCTTTTTTTTTTTTAAATTGCAGTTTCTTAACGTTATTTTTTTGGAACATTTTTTTTATTGAAGAAAACTAATTCATAGTTTTATTTTCAGAAATGGGTAATAAAAGTTTTATTTTCAGAAATGGGTGATAACATGAACGTTATTCCAACTAATAACGTTCCAACTGAGAGCACTTCTTAGACACCGGTTCTGTCTCCTCGAGTTTATGCCTCGACCTCGACGTAACCTTTGTCAGTTTCGGTTCTTGTGAATCACAACAAGAAACCTAAGAAATTTAATAGATTGAATTTCAAAACTTGGCAACAAAAGATGTTGTTTAGTTTGAAAACACTGAATTTTGCTAGATTCTTAAAAGAGGATCCTCCTACTATTAGAGAGGATGAAACAGATGCTCCAATTTTGCTTGCTGTTGAAGCATGGAAGTATTCTGACTTATTGTGTAAGAACTATATTCTGAACCACTTGACTGATACACTTTATAATGTGTATAGTCCGAGAAAAAAGGCCATGGAAGTGTGGAAGTCTTTGGACTATAAGTACAACACATAAGATGTTAGTGCTAAAAAGTTCATAGTTGGACAGTTCATGAACTATAGAATGGTCGATTCCAAGACTACAATCAGTCAAGTTCAAGAACTGCAATAACTCATACATAGAATTCATGCCAAAAGAATTGCAATTAGTAAGTCTTTCCTGGTAGCTACAATTATAAATATGCTACCCCCTGCATAGAATAACTTCAAGAACTATCTGAAGCACAAGCATAAGGAGATGAGCATTGAAGATCATATTGTTCGACTTCGCATTGAGGAAGATAATAAAGGATCTAAGAAAAAGCTCTCTAACAAGTCTGTTGCCAAGACAAATGTGGTGGAGCATGATTAAAGCTCCAAGAATAAGAAGAACAAGTTGGGGTTCAAGCTGGGACCTAAGGTAGGAATTTCAATATAGCAGAAATTCAAAAGGAAGCGTTTCAACTGTGATAGGTCACAAATCGGCAAATTGTAGTCTACTGAAGAGGAACAAGAAGAAATGGGCCAATGTGATGAACACCATCACACAAGAAGTGTCAGACATCAACCTTTCTACTTGGTCTCTAAAGTTAACATGGTAGACTCTAACCTAAAGAAGTGGTGGCTAGATACTAGGGCCACATGCCATATCTACTTTGAGAGAGTTGCTTTTACTGATTTGGTACCGTTAGAAACTAGGGAGAAGCTGTGCATGGGCAACTCAGCAACTTCTAAAATTAAGGGTCAAGGAACAGTGTTCTTGAAGATGACATCAGGCAAGGAAATAAAGCTGTACAATGTGTTGCATGTTCTTGATATCTGAAAGAACCTTATTTCTAGGACAATGCTAAGTCGAAGTGGTTTCAAGATGGTGCTCGAGTTCAAGAAAATAGTTTTGTCTAAATATGGAATGTATGTGGGTAAGGGTTTTGTAAAGGATGGCATGTGGAAAATGAGTACTATTACTATAAAATGCAAAGGTATTAATAAGAAGAAAAAGCCTTTCATTTACATGCCCGAGTCCTCTTATTTATGGCATGGTAGATTAGGACATGTTGATTATGACACATTGCATAGATTAAATAACTTGGATCAGATACCCACATTTCATGTTGATTCCAAACATAAGTGTGAAACTTATGTAGAGCCAAAATTAACAAGGTCATCATTTCAAACAATTGAAAGGAACACTAAAATACTTGATCTAATTCATATTGATATATGTGACTTAAAGTTTGTTCAAACCAGAGGTGATAATAAATATTTTGTCACATTCATAGATGATTGCATAAAATATTGCTATGTATATTTGCTTAAGAGCAAAAATGAAGTTATAGAGAAGTTTACTTTCTATAAGCAAGAAGTTGAAAACCAACTTAATAGAAAAATTAAGATGGTAAGAAGCGACCTTAGTGGTGAATATGTTGAACCAGTTAGTGAATTTTGTGCATAATATGGTATTATTCATGAGGTTACACCACCTTATTCACCTCAATCAAATGGTGTGGCTGAACACAAAAATTATATCTTAAAGGATATGATGAATGCGATGTTGATAAGTTTTGGATTGCCATAGAACATGTAGGGGGAAGCCATTTTGTTGGCTAATTACCTTTTAAATAAGGTATCCCAAACGAAAAAAGATAAGACCCTTATGAATTGTGGAAAGATAGAAAGCCTTCCTACAAATGCTTAAGAGTATGGGGGAGTCTTGCAAAGGTAATGGTACCTACACCAAAGAAGATGAGAATAGGTCCTAAAACGGCTAATTGCCTCTTCATTGGATATGCCCACATTAGTAGTACATATCAGTTCCTTGTGTATGAATCTAAAAACCCAGAGATTCACAAGAACATGATAATGGAATCTAGGAATGTATGTTTTTTGAACATGTATTTCCTTATAAATTCAAAAGGAATGGTCCAAGTTTGTCTAAATGAACATTCGAGACTATTGAAGAGAATAGTCAAGATCAAGACCAAGAAGTTGAAACTGAAAAAGAAGGGGAAAAGCCTAGACGAAGTAAAAGGTCAAGGACAGAAAAGTCATTTGGACCTTATTTTTTGACCTATATGCTAGAGGCTGAACCTCAAACTTTCAAAGAAGCTGGAAGCTCATCTGAGGGTTCTTTATAAGAAGAAGCCATAAAGAGTGAAATTGATTTCATCATGCAAAATCATACTTGGAAATTAATGGACCTTCCTCCAAGAAGTAAACCGCTAGCTTTTAAGTAGATTTTCAAACGAAAGATGAAAGCAGATGGAACAGTTGATAAGTACAAGGCTAGACTTGTTATAAAAGGTTATAGACAAAAAAAAAGGCCTTGATTACTTTGATACTTATTCTCCTGTGATTAGAATAACCTCCATTAGAATGATTCTGGCAATTGCTACATTGTGGAATCTTGAAGTACATTAGATAGATGTAAAGATTGCTTTTCTTAATGGAGATCTTGAAGAGGAAATTTATATGAAACAACATAAGGGTTGTGTTGCTCCAAGACAAGAAAGAAAGTTTGAAAATAAGTAAAGTCTTTGTATGGACTTAAACAAGCACCAAAGCAATGGCAATTTGACAGTGTCATGATGTGAAATGGTTTCAAAATTAATGAGTGTAGCAAGTGTGTTTATGTCAAAAGAATAGATAACAGATATGTCATTCTTTGTCTACATGTAAATGATATGCTAATCATGGATAGCAATGATTGGATGATCAAATCTACCAAAGACATGTTGAACTTAAGTTTTGACATGAAAGACGTGGGACCTACTGATGTGATTTTGGGAGTAAAAGTCAAAAGGTGACCCGATGGACTCATCTTGAGTCAGTCACACTATGTGGACAAGATACTTGACAAATTTAGTAAAAATGACTCTGGCGTGGCCAGAACACCAATTCATATTAGTCAACATCTATCCAAAAATAGAGGAGAAAGTATATCCCATGTGGAATAAGTTAAGTTGATAGGCAGTTTAATGTACTTAATGAGTTGTACAAGACCAGATATTGCTTGTGCCATGAGTAATCTAAGCAGATTTACAAGTAATCCAAGAGATGACTACTAGAAAGTGATTCTTTGAGTACTTAGGTACTTATGATATCCTCGTAATTATGGGCTACACTATACAAGAGATCCTGCTGTTCTTGAAGGGTATTTTGATGCAAGTTGGATATTTGATATATAGGATTCTAAAGCTATAAGTGGATATGTATTCACTTTGGAAGGCACAGCAGTGTCATAGGAGTCCTTAAAGCAAACGGTAATAAGCAAATCCACTATAGAATTTGAGCTTGTAGCTTTAGATAAAAGCGGTGAAGAAGTTGAATGGCTAAGGCATTTCTTAGAGGATATTCCTAAATGGTTTAAAATTGTGCCTGCAATATGCATACATTGCGATAATCAATCTACTATTGATAAGGCACAGAGTGTGATGTACAATTGTAAGTGAAGACATATACGTCGTCGACATAATATCGTAAGACAATTGATCTCGACTAGAATCATGACAATAGACTATGTAAGGTCTAAAGACAATATTGCAGATCCATTAACCAAAGGACTAAATACAGATCAAGTTGAGAAAACATCTAGAGGAATGGGACTTAAGTCATTGAAAGAATAGGTCAAAATAGTGGAAACCCAACCTTGTTGATTGGAGATCCCAAGATCTAGGTTCAATGGGATAACAAAATTGAATAGACCAAGTGAGATTACTGTGAGGGTTACCCCAACTCATTCCTAAAATGAAAACAGTGATACTCGTAGGAAAAGGTTATGTAATTTGCTTTTAATGATTCAAGTGGAGTAATGCAAGCTACTCTTAAAGTAAGAAATCACCAATGTGAGAGAGAAGTGGGGCCACTTTAAAAGAGAATTGCTAGGGCTTAATTCTTTAGAATCTTTTGTAGAACCAGGGAGATGATCATGGCTAAAATGAACATAACCATGAAAACTAAAACTATGTTAGGAAAACATTTGTGTGAGGTATGTTATCGTTACACAAATGGCAGAGCAGTTCAAAGACATCGCGTCTATTGATCAACCAGTAAAGTAAACATACTTTCACAAAGGAAGGTTCAAGCATTAACGCCTACCTATCCTATACAGTTATTAACCGTAGAACTCTATCACCGTGTAGTGTCTTTGTTTTCCCTTGTCGTTGGTCAATGTCATTCATGCGGGGGGTTGTTGGAAAAAATGATTAATAACCATTCTGGGGAGCCATTTTGAGGCCTAATTTTTAGTGGGACCAACTTTGTAAAAGTGATAGGTCTTGGCGGATTTGTGTTCTCTACTACGAGGACATTGAAATCATATATTTATATGCTCAAAATGGTAATTGGGTAAATGAGAAATTGATGCCCAAATTGTGCCCATTGAAATTTGGATTTTGTTGGAAAAAGCCTAAATATGGAGTCCCACTTTGGTTAGGCTTTAAAGCTTGATATAGTCTTTAAGTGGTTACACTTTTGTGCTTGGCTAAGATGTTATACCTAAGAGGCTCCCTCATGAATAAGAGGGTGCAAATCATGACCCTGGTGAGGTAGGGGCCCAATGTGTGCATGCATGACGTAGGTAACGTACAAATGGTAGGTTCGTTGATCTTACCTTACGTGGGCTATATTTAGTAATTTTTTTTATTAGCCTCAAACAACAAATTTGAATTTGGCTATTTATATTCTTTAGTTTATGGAGGTTTAATGGCACTATGAATTAGTGCATGAATGTTTTTGTTTGTAACCATCAAAATTGTAATGGTTTTTAAACTTTGGTTTATGTTCATAAAACCCAAAAATTAAATCTCATAAATTGTGGCTTGTAACACCCCCTATGACTTTCCTATATAAGGGAGTCTTCACAAGTTTGTAAACACACACAAAACACAAGGTTTTTCTTTTGTTTTTTTCAAGTTTTAGCTAGTAGTGGTAGACGAGTTTTGGTGATAGAGGAAGACACAGATTTAAAGTTTGTGGAGGCGGTGCTTAATCATGCTAAGTCTATCGTCCATTTGTCATTGTATCCTAAGAGATAGATGTCTGTAGAATCCTTATGCACAATCGGAGGGGGCGAATCTATGTTAAGGAAAGTATGATCCTCACGTGCCTCGACTATCATTTTTGTTCCAATTGAGATTTAGTTTGAAGGTTGAATTTCGTTGTAATGTTTTATTTCTAATTTTATTGTGATATTATTTCCTTTATATTGTACTTTCTCGTTGTTTATCTCCTCCATTTCTAACAAGTTAATCATGTGCCTACAGTTGATCAGATTGTAGACATCCTTACCAAGGAAATTACAATTTCCAACTTTCATTTGTTTACAGATAAACTTAAAATTCTAGATCCTAGTACTCTAAGTTTGAGGGGGATGTTAGTGACAGTGCTGGTTAGTTAATAGTTGTTGTAGCAAGTGTATAATTATTTAAGCTGATTAGATTAGTTAGTTACAAGACTTGTATACGTGTCATGTTTTTATTGGTTAAGTCTTGCAAGTCACAAGCTACGTTAGCTTGGTATTAACAATCATCAGTATTATACATTCAGTTTAGTAATAAAAATATGGTTTTAACTTCAAGAAAATTCTCTTTCTCAGTTCTTTCAAGATTATCAAAAATCAGACAATGCCCATACTCAAAGAACCCTATATCACCTCCACTCAAGAGAACTTTGGTGACCTTTGTTTGGGAAGCCGGATTGTACAATATTTCTTTTAGGTAACCCTATTATACATATGTCTTTAAAAATTGTTATGTGTAAATTAATAAGATATGAATTAAGTTTATTAAAGAAAAAGACATGAATTTGTAAATAATAATTTGAAGAAATTGTTTTTGGAGAAGAAATAGTTTGGGCGATTTTTCTTTAATTTTTAAAGGTACAATAAATGACGATTTCTGCAAAACTATTGTCGTTAAATGTGTGTTCACACGTGCCTTAGACAACGATTTTCTTTAGAAACTATAGTCTAATGTAAATGAATCGTGACCAGTGTAGACTTTTTAACCGTCATGAAAAAGTAGACCACATATTACGTTTCTAGATAAGACGACGGTTTAGCTAACTATCGTATTATCTTTAGACGATGATTTTTAACCTTTATCTAACAATAGGTCTATGGTAGTGTTTGTTACCCATTCTCATTTGTTTCCAAATTTAATTTTTCATATGTGAATTAAATCACATTTATCCAAAAACAAAAATTCTAAATATGAAAACTTTATAAACAAGCTTTGGACTACACAAGGACACATTTCCCTCTCAGTATGCACCACACATAGTGGGACCCACCCACTGTGTGTCTTCAAAAATTAATTAATTATATATTAATAATGCTATTATTTAATAATTATAAATTAATTTATTATTAATTTTTTGAGTGATATTTAATTTAAAATTCCATAGTTCTAAATTAATTAATTAAACTAATAGTTCTACTTGTCCAAACAGTCTTTACAATGATGGGAAGGGACTAATTGACCCATAATTTCAAGCTTCATTAAACAATATATTGATTAAACTTTTTAATTAATATGTGACTCTTTTATTAATTCCAATTTAACTCTACTAAATACTTGAAATTGCACTCTTAAAATTATAGATATAATTACTCATTTCTTAGAGTCGTCTATTTGATACAGCCATTGCATATAAGTTGATATTCCACAAATAATTCATAATTAGAACTAGATAAAATTTGTTAACCTCTTTAATTACTTCTTTATCCTTAAGTTGCATTGATTCTCCAGTGATTAATATAAATTCATGAATTAAATCACAATTTAAGCATTCATATTATTCAAGACTTGAATCAATACCTAAGAGAATTATTTATTTGCTTCTTGTTAAAGATGAAATTGATTCCATCTTCTAATATTAACATTTCTACTACTTATTTCACTACGCCACTAAAATACAAGGGATACGATTAGATACTTGAATTCATACCGAGTAAATCGAAAAACATAATTCCATAAATAGGAATTTGCTAATAATTCAGGCTTAAGATCATCTTATAATAACCATCGGTTGCTATGATTAAAACTTGCAACGTTTAGCAGAAACTTGCTATATTCATATCACATCATATCTTGGTCCTACATAATCATATTATGTACAATACACTTATTTGATGACTCACTACATTAACGGTTTGGATAAGACTATTTCATTCTTAATGGAAATGAACTCCACTAGTAACCTTCAATTAAAGAATCTATACTTAATTGAATAATTAATAATAATAATCAATT
Source organism: Artocarpus hirsutus (assembly GCA_946598075.1). Taxonomy (NCBI): domain Eukaryota; kingdom Viridiplantae; phylum Streptophyta; class Magnoliopsida; order Rosales; family Moraceae; genus Artocarpus; species Artocarpus hirsutus. The sequence goes on from CAMOHE010004983.1 coordinate 9,490, forward strand.
ATAAGTTATTGACCATTTTAATTATCATCTTTAAATGTTATCTTCTTGTATAAACACTTATATATAATATTTAAGGTCACATGATATAAAATATTTAAACTATGTGCACACAAATATAATAAAAAATTCACTTTATTTATTTGTTTATAAATGTGTCCTTTATAAAACGTTATATTTGAGAGCATCTATATTAACAATATCTTTCTCCATCGTCGAACAGAGCTGGGAATTACTAACAAAGCCTCTAGTATGTATATTCTGGTAAATTGTTCAAGAGGCTGGAGAAGAGATTTATGAAACTTAGATCTCAAACTTCACTTTGTTATTAAATACTAGAAGGTAAGAGATAATAACTACTTTTAAGTAATAATTTTTTTGGAAGATTGATAATAGATTATTTCAACAATGCTATTAGTCATTATGTACCAACTCGTGGAGACAGGTTTGTATATTTAATATTTACTTAGTTGGAAACATGAGTACGAGCATATATTCAATTTGTTATTTTTCTAATACGAAAATCTAAAATTTTTCTAGAAGTTTAGCTTATTTTCTGTTTTATAATTCTCTTAAGAGTTTAATTTATTGGAAAAAAATATTTTTTACTGGATTCATACGGAAAAAAGTATTTGTAAGACTTTAAAAAAATGTTTAAATATAGACACATTTTGAGAAAAAAAATTGTTTCAACATATAAATCAGGGAAAAATAGTTATGAGAATTACATTTAAGAAAAAAAAAAACTATTTCCTACAAGAAAATTGTTTAGGAAGCCGCACATTAGAGAAATATAATTTTAATGAGATTAGGTTAGGAGCAAAAAAGGTTTAACAAGGAACAGTAAAAATATGAATTAAAATAATTATAACAAACAATGGAGTGAGACATATGTTTCAATTACAACACTAATTAGGAGGCATCGAGAGAAAATAATAGTTGATATGAAAAAAAAAATATTTGAGTTGGGACATGTATGAGAAAAGTATTTAAACAGTAGTTAAGAGTGTCACTAAAAATAATGCAAATATCTAAGGAGATATTTGAGAAAATTACGTTTATCAAACAATTACAAAAAAAATATTAATGGGTATTACTTTTAAGATAAGAGTAATTTGCATCTGTGGTCCCTTAATTTTTTAGTAGTTAACATTTTAGTCTATCTTTCTTTAATTTTGGTAGGACGACCTCTAAACTCATTAAGCCTTGGCTATTAATAGACTTCCATCAAAAACCTAATAGAAACATGCATGTACTCATCATGTAACCTAATTTTAAGGGCCATAATAGTACAATCACATAATTTTTATTTTTCTAAAAATTAAAATTAAAAAACAAAAAAAGAAACTAAAAAAAACCAAAAAATCAAAAACAAATAAATTAGAGAAACTATAAATAAAGAAAAAACTAAAGCTAAAAGGTAGCCTTGAAACAAACTAAAACCATTTTTCACCACAGCCACCATCCATGGCCAAGCAATACCTTATCAAAACTCTTCACCACTGCCACCATCCACGGCCAAGCAATACTCAACAAACCAAAGCCATTTTTCTTCTTTCTTGTTTCTAATTCAAATGAATGAACAATAGAAAGTCAAAAATTCAAACTCTCAATCTAGGTTAGAGATTGCTCGCAATGGTGAAGGTTGGTTGCGAATCGCAACAATATATACGAAGGAAGCTTTCGACATAGTGGAGATAGATTGTGGTAGTCTAGATTCAATCTCCCATGGCCATTTTCAACTCTCATGGTTTTCATCCTCTTTCTTCTATGTATCTCCTTTTTTTTTTTGAAAAATTTCATCATTGTAGGGCATGCCTTTATAGGCCTTTGATTTGATTACATGGATTTTTCTCAACTCAATTTGTAATTTTGATGTTTCTTTCCTTTGTTCATTTGATTTGGGATCTTCTTAAACTTACGGTATTCAAGATATTGTTTCCTCTACGTACATAATTGTTAAAGTTTGAGCAAATCTCTCTAGACTCCATGGTTTTTTTTTTTTCAATTTTTTCTCTCTCGTATGTGGTTCATAAAAAAAAATTTGCAGGCTTGTGAGGTTTTAGCTTCTCTGATCTATTTGGATTTGAGCTTCTGAATCCCTTTTTTTTAACTATTTGCACATAAGCACTTTTGAATTCTGGGTTTTGGAACTTACACTACTGTATTGTTCAGCTGGTAAGAGCTTTCGAATTTGAGGAAATTCTTCAAGATGGTTTTGTTTTAGAGTGCTCTTGTACCTGAAGGTCTATGTTCCTTGTAGTATTCGAGTTCTTTGCTAAAGCGTTTCTTTATTTTATTTTTTATTTTTTTGCTTTTTTCTTTTTTGCTAAAGCGTTTCTTTATTTTTTTGTGTGAGATTGAGGACATTTTTGTCTTTTTAATTAACAGGTGATGGTCATGTGATGCATTCTATGAGAACCTTAATAGAAGTGGATGGAAAGGGCTTAATTGCCAAGGATTAAAGAATTCAGTGATTGTTTTGCTAAAATTTAAAAAAAGAAGGACTAAAGTTTCACTTACTAAAGAGATAAGGGACCACGGGTGCAAATTACCTATGAGATAATAATAATTTATAATTAAATAGTAGCTAAAATTGTCGTTGGAAAAAAATGCAAATAACTAAGGAAATTTGAGAAAATTATGTTTGTCAAACAATTAAGAAAAAAAAATTAATGGCGATTACTTTTGAGATAATAATAATTTAAGTTTTAGTTAAATAGTAGTTCCATGTGGCGCTGAAAAAAAATACAAATAGCTAAGGAGAAATTTGAGAAAATTACATTTGTCAAACAATAAAGAAAAAAAAATGTATTTATGGGATTACTTTTGAGATAACATTAATAATTTAAGGATTACAGAAAATAGAATATAAGTAGGAATACATATGAGACACATATATATCTGTATATTGGTAGAGACAATAAAAAAGAAGTAATTATACAAATTATTCATTGTGAGGATCTTGAGTTTAGAAATTTCAATTTTCATAATATTATAAATATATCTACTTTTAAAAAATTATTAACTTGTGATGCCTGTTATGCCTTTTTTTTTTTTTTGCATATTTTGGACATTTTTTATATAATTAACTTTATTACAATTTTTATCATAATTATAAAGCGACAAATATTTATGACAACATATATAAATATAATCCTATTTTTTTATCATAAAGCTGTAATTATTATGCTACAGTTTATTTATAATCTTTTTTCAATATGATTATGAAAGAAATCATGATTATATATATATATATAGACACACACAAATACCACGTTATTGAGTTTCATTAATAATGACGACTATCACAATCATAACACAAAACTTTATGATTACTAATATAATTATAGAATTTGGTATCGTTTCTTATCTAGACACATAATTCAATCGTTAGATGGAGATCAAACCGTTGTGATCTAAAGAGGGGTAAGCTAAAGAGAAAACAATGTTCGTAGGCACACGTGGAGGCATTAAAAAGTCCTAGAAAATGTAACTAATATATTAAAAAATATTGACTACTAAATGTCATGTCATTTTTGTTTTTTGTTTTTTAACTTCTTGGTTTTAATTTATTGAAAGCATTTCTTTGGAGAGGAGAATTCTTCCCCATTTCGATACCTTAATTTCTCCCTTCTCTTTGTCCTCGGCCTTCATCGTGGAAGATTGACATCATCAATTTGATTTAACGGTCGGTGCAAGTTTAAGCCTTCTTTGTCCATATTAAATCGATCGAGGTAAGGAATTTCCTTAGTTGTATGATAAGAGAAAGTTGAATTGATCTAGGCATATTTGTTAAAATTTGGGACGAAATGTACTATGCATATAGAAAATAAGGTGAAAACATGTTGGGTATTGATCTATTTGTTGAAAGAACCTTTTTTTATGGTGAATTTTGGGGACCATCGGTGTGTTAGACATGTATGCCCTAAGAAGTAAAAATGTAACATGTTTTTGGAGGCATTTTTATCAATAAAGAATTTATTTATTATTCATATACCAAATTGTTGTCCACTTTACATTCATATTTGTTGGACATATGATAAGTAAGCAAAAGTCTAAGACTGTTGGTCTAAACCCTTAAAATTAGGCATATGATGGATAGATTATGCAGAAGATGTGATTAAAGGTGACAGTCTAAATCATAAAATCCGTAATCGAGGGAATAAAGTTGGGCACTTTATTCATGCAAAAATTGTTATGTTGTTTATATTGCAAATGGGAGATGGTTTCTCTTGGCTATCAGAGGTGGACTCCACAAATAGAAACATTGATGAATTGTCATACGTGATGATGCATTAGATCAAGATATAAAGTGTAATTGATTTGGATTAATAATTCTGTCTCAGTAAATTAATTCACTAGCGATAATCATATGTGTTGTTTCTTAATCTTGAGATGAATAGTGGGCCTATTGTCTCGACTTATGTCTTTTGATTTACTAAAGGGTGACATCTATATTTTATAATGGTACGCATACTAGTATGTTGGAGACATAGCTCTTAATAGTGTATACTTGTTACTTATAGATACGAAATCCATAACTTCTCTTTAGGAGTTGATGATATCCTCTTATATGCGTTATCTTATAATTGGAAAACTAAAGTGCTAATGATTTGAATTCATAGGTGTAACCGAATAGTATACTATCTTTGGATGGTGGGTTTTCCAATGATGAGATATTGGAATGTAAGAGAAAAATAATTGGGAAGGTAAGACAGAATTTATCCATAAGCCGATTGTGGATAATCCTATAGGGATACTATACATTATGATATGTCACGGAGACTTAGCTATTTAGGCTTCGTAATTCTATATAGTTTAAGAGTGTAGCTCTAAGCTTTAAGTGGAGTAGCGTTAGAGCTGATAATTATAAAATGTATATCTAGGATATTGGGTTTCATAATTATCGGGAGCTTGAACTATATAGGTCCATCAGGTCCTCTTTGCTAGCTCATAATAAATCCTGTAACAATACGGCGTGCTTTTCCAATAAATTGGTAACTTATGTTAAATTATTAGATTGGCTGAAATTCGATAGAATACAATAATTCATGTTTGTTTATTGGTTGAATTAATTTTTCACAAAATTAATTCAAGATAAACTTGTTGAATTATCAGAAATATTTAATTTCCTAGAGATTATCTAGATATTATTGTTTTAATCAAATAATTTCTCTATTAGATAATTTTAATTAAAACTGAGGCTTTATCTAAAGAATCTTGAGTAGAAAATAAAAAATTTGCAAGTATTATTTATTGTAAGTTTAGTAGGCTGGTTTTTAGGTTCGGCCTACCGATGGAGTAAGTTCGGCAAGCCAAACCTATCAATCTTTCAGTTCATCCTACCAACCAAACGATAATTTGATCACGCATTTTTTACACGATTTTATTAGATATTGATCTAGATTTGAATTTTTGAGACCTCATCTGATAAGGACTAACCCCTGGGCCTAACTTTTATAAATAGGGAGTGAGATTCATAAGTTATTGAGATTAGTTAAGAAGTCTAGAGTGAGCACTCTGTCTGTAAGTCTTTGAAACTCCCTTGAGAGTCATTGTTTACAAATTACAAACCTTAGTTCTGGGTTTTTTCAATTGGTTAGAAAGAGAGTGATCTAGGAAGAGCTATACGACGGGTGCCCCCATGCACTCTGATTGTAGATAAAGAATAGCAAAGAAGACCAGTTGGTTGAGGCTCTTCTAGAACGTTCTTCTCTTCACGGATTACGGGAGATTTTTGGCAAACAAGGTTAGTAAGATCTGGTTAATTTATGCATAAGTGTGTCAAACTTGTGTTTTAGAAAATAATTTGGTTAAAATTTTTAAAATTTTTGCTTCATACTACTTTCCCAGCAATTGGTATTAGAGACATGGTTTTTACATAAATCTACTAGTTTGTGATCATGCTATATGTATAAATTATGTGATCTTGATCTCTCCTACACTTACATTCAATTTTTTAGAGAGTTGGCATTCTAGGGCTTCTATATATTTATTTTGTCATGAAATTATATGGCGAATGTTTATTAATTAATTATGGTTGATTAAATTATTATATAACTATTAATTAATTAATTAATTTATGCCAGTTTGGCTAGAATATGTATCTAGGTTTTTCATGTAATTAAATAGCGATCTATCATCACCGTTTATGAATTATTATTTAATTTTAAATTTGTAAGAATTATGCAATTAAATAATCATTTGAAGAAGACGGATCCAAAAGATGTATGATTGTGCTCCATAGGTATTTCCTAAGTCTTTAATTTTATGTTTTTGAATTATTGAAAGTAAGATTGAAAAATTGCATAAAAACTGTATTTTTCTAGAAATAGTGATATTTGCTTGGTCGACAAGTTGAACCCTCAGGTTCAACAAGCTGATGGTCATAATTCGACAGGCTGAACCTCTAGGATCAATAGACCGGCTGTGGGGTAGAATTTTTACAGTTCTAGCGGAAACTGAACTTTCAAGTTCAGTAGGCTGATCGGTCATGACTAGTAGGCCAATTGTACATATTGGTGTGCCAGAAGAGAGCTGTGAATTTTCAAAAAGGTGTGTTTTTTAGTGCGGTTTTGATTTTATTTTTTGGACAATTCTAAGAAACATTAAATTTGGATATGACTGAAAATATGGAGTATTTGATCGATGCAGGATTGAAGACTTGAAAATCAATAATACCTGAAGAAGGATGCAATTTAAAGATTCAAGGATGAAGAATCAATAATATGTTTTGATTTATCTCTTATAATTTTTGTTTTCTTATCTCTAGGGTGGGACCATAATAGTACGACTATTTATTATTATTTTGCTTGTAGCTTTGCATGATTGCTTTGCTTTTTTGCATTATAATATAATTTTTCATGTATGTTGATAGCATGTCATATAGAATAGGAAGTGCTGCTCATTAAAAATTATTCATGCGTGTTCTTAAAATAAAACCTTGATTTCAAAAGATTGAGTGGGGGAAGGTTTTCGAAGAGAGCACTTACAACATCCATCGTTAGTTCATTGGTAGCACATGTTGGTTCCGACCCCTAGAAAGGGACTTCATCATGTACCGAGTTGGATCTCTAAAAGGATAAGGCATTTTAGCATGATTTATCATTGCACACCCTTAGGTGGTGATTATAAATTATGAATAAAATATTGAAATAATGGTTATACACTCATGTTAATTTTATTATTAACCTACCCTAGGAGCTCTATTAATACAATTAATGGCCAAAGAAACAATTTTTAATATATGCTGGATCATGTGGGTCCTAGATGGCACATATTAATCAGGAGGGGATCTGTATTCCTAATTGAATCTAGTAAGTCTCCCCTAAGCGGCTTGTTGAATTTTGAGTTGGAAATTATTGTTGTAAGGTTGTGAAATTTTCAAGGTTTTGACATAGAAACACACTATACGTTTTACGTGATTGTGTTATCTTACTAAATTATTATGGTATGTTTGCTTATATTTGGTATATGATTCTTTCTCATAGATCAAAAATGTCTAAAAACACTTTATCTTCGATACCTGACAAAATCCAATTAACTAGTGAGAACTATAATGATTGAAAACGAAACCTAAATATCATCTTATCTTATGAGAAACTAAAATTTGTGCTGACAACTCTGTGTCTTCTTGAGCCTACAGGAGACTCCACTAATAAGCAAATCCAAACGTATGATCGCCGAAAAGATGCTAATGATCAAGATCACTGTTATGCTATGGCCAATATGAATAACACGCTGCAGTTTCAACATGAAGATTATGAGGCTGCGAAGTAGATCTTGGATAATCTTGAAGACATGTTTGGAGGCCAGGCCCTAACAAAAAGACAAGGGGCACTTTGAAAACTCTTAAACTGTAAACAAAGGCTGGGAACATCTATAAAGGAGCATATGATATTGGTCATAGGCTATCTCGCTAAGGTCAAACCAATGGAGTTGACATTGATGCTGAAACTCAGATGACCATAGTCTTTGAGACTCTGTCTAAGGAGTTTATTCAATTTAGAGCTACATTTAATTTAAGTAATAGACGGGATATTACCTTGACTAAGTTGATAAAGTAGTTACAGGAGTTTGAACTTCTGATCAAGGAAACTCCTACAGGTGGCAAGGCCAACTTGGCGGTTGCTTTTGGTTCTAATCCTAACTCAAGGAATGGAAAGAAGCAACAGGCCAAGGACAAGAAGTCTTTTATTCTTACAAATGGCAAGAATAGGAAGAAGAAAAAGAAGAATCCGAAGAAGCTCAAGTGCTTTTTCTATGGGAAGGTTGGGCACATCAAGAAGAATTACAAGAACTTCCTTTCCCGAGGAGGTAGGTGTGATCTTCTCATTGTTGAAACTTGTTTAGTTGAGGAATCCAGTGACACTTGGGTCATAGATTTCGGAGCAACTAATCATGTTTGTGTTTCTCTAAAGGGGTACAAAGAAAGAGAAGTCTGCTACATGAAAACTTTACGCTTCAAATGGACGACAAATCCTTAGTCTTAACTGAAGTAGTGGGAGAAGTCCATCTTTATTTTCATAATTATAGGAGTTTATTTTTGTGAGATTGTTTTTATGTTCTTAAATTGAAAAGGAATTTAATATTTGTAGCTTGTTTATTTAAAGACTCTTTTGTAGTTTCCTTTAATAATAAAGTGGTGATTCGTAAAAATAAATCTTTTATTTGTGATGGATGGATGCAAAATAATCTATATTTTATTAAACCTAAGAGGGACTTACTACTTAATGCTGAGGTTAATGATAATAACTCTAAAAGACTTAAAATCTTCTTACTTTGATAAGACCTATCTTTGGCATTTGCGACTAGGTCATATTAACCTGAATAGGATTCAAAGGTTGGTAATAGATGGATCTTTAAGTCACTTAAAGGTAGAATCTATACCACAATGTGAATCTTGTTTGGAGGGTAAAATGACCAAAAGACCATTTGTGTCTAAGGTCAATAAGACTGAAGGGGCACTAAAACTAATGCATAGCGATGTTTATAGACCTATGAACATCTAGGCACGAGGAGGATATGAGTATCTCGTCACTTTTATTGATAATTACTCAAAGTATAGGTATGTGTACCTAATGCACCACAAAAGCAAAATTTAGTACAAGTTTAGAGAGTTTCAGGCTAAAGTAGAAAAGCAATTGAGTAGACCCATAAAGGCACTTTGATCCGATCGAGACAGTAAATACCTTTCTGATGAGTTCGTGGGACACTTTTTAGAGAGTGTGATTTTATCCCATTTGACTGTATCAAGTACTTCGCAGAGAATGGCATGGCTGAGAGAAGGAATAGGACTTTGTTGGACATGGTCAACTCCATGATGAGTTATTCAGCATTGCCTTTATCCTTTTAGGGATATGCACAACAAACCACATGTTATCTTTTGAACGATATGCCTTCAAAATTGGCTCCTAAAACTTGTCATGAGTTGTGGACAAGAAAAAAGACATCCTTAAACCATATTCGCATATGGGGATGTCCTGCTCATGCCTTGTTTAAGGAAGCGAATAAGTTTGAAGCATGTTTAGAAGTTTGTGTGTTTTAGGATATCCAAAAGGGACTAAAGGGGTTATTTCTATAACTTAAATGGAAAATAAAGTCATGGTTTCAACTAATGCAACTTTTCTTGAGGAAAGTTATATGAACAACTTTAAGCCTTAAAGCAAAGTGGTGCTTGAAGATTTGGCAAGTGATTCGATCACTCCAGGGGTTTCAAATGAAACCGCACCAATCAATGTAGGAAAACCAAACAAGCTTAGATAACAACCTAAGGGGCTTTGGTATAATGGGAGGATCAGGCGTCAACTTGAGAGGTATATATTCATTAGTGAGGCCTTTGTGGCTAATCTAATTGAACGTAACAGGGATCCTTACACTTATAAAGAGGCTATGGAGGATGTTGATTTGAAACTCTAGACAGAGGCCATGAACACAAAGATGAAGTCTATGGAGACTAATCAGGTCTGGGAGCTTATGGATCTTTCCGAAGGGATAAAACCCATAGGGTGTAAATGGATCTATAAGAGAAAGAGAGGAGTAGATGGAAAAGTTGAAAGCTATAAGGCTAGACTAATAGCAAAGGGATACATGCAAAAGGAAGGAATTGATTACAAAAAACTTTTTCCCTGTAGCCATGCTTAAGTCCATCCACATTCTCTTGTCCATAGTTGCCACTCTCAACTATGAGATTGGGCAGATGGATATCAAGACAGCCTTTTTGAATGACTATTTTGATGAATCCATTGATATGAAACCATTAGATAGGTTCAAGGCTAAGGGTTAGGAGGGTAAGGTTTGTAAGCTGTTAAAGTCAATATATGGACTTAAGCAGGCTTCCTATTCTTGGAACATAAGATTTGATCAAGTGATCAAGACTTATGGGTCCGCACAAAATGTGGATGAACCATGTGTTTGCAAGCACATTAAGGATGGAAAGGCAGTTTTTCTATTGCTCTATGTAGATGACATTTTGCTAATTAGCAATGACTTAGGGCATTGTCATTAATCAAATTATGGTTAACCAAGTAGCTTGACATGAAAGACTTGGGTAAACCTAAGTTTGTTCTCGGTATCTAGATTTTTCAGGATAGGAAGAACAGAATGATAGCTTCATTCCAACCGAGCAACGTAGATAAAATTCTCAAAAGGTATACAATGTAGGATTCCAAGAAAGGTGGGCAATCATCTAGGTCTAGAATTACTCTTTCTAAGAAAGACTCTAGACTCTCCAAAGTCTAATGAAGAAAGAAAATACATGAAGAAGGTGCCTTATACTTCGACAGTGGGTAGTCTCATGCATGCCATGCGGTCGGGATAGTAAGTCAATTTTAGTTGGATCCAAGACCAAACCATTGGGTTGCGGTCAAGCATATTTTCAAGTATGTAAGAAGGACTCAAGGATATATGCTTCTATATTTGGGTGAGGATTTAACACCTCTAGGATACATAGACTCGAATTTTCAATCTTGTCTAGATTCGAGAAGATCGACTACTAGTTTTGTCTTTTCTTTAGGCAGTGGTGCCATTGTTTGGAAAAGTGTCAAGCAAGATTGCACTTTGGATTCAATGATGGAAGCCGAGTATGTGGCAGCTAGTGATGCTTTGAAAGACGCAATGTGGCTCTACAAGTTCCTTAGAGATCTTGAGGTAGTTCTTGGTATAAATAAGGTGGTATTGTTGTGTTATGATAACAGTGCAGCGATTACTAATGTTAAGGAACTAAGATTTCACAAGAAGAGTAAGCATATTTATCGAAAGTATCATGTGATAAAGGACTTTGTAGAGGCCGAGTATGTTGCTATATGCAAAATCGCATCCGAGGATTACTTAGTTGATCCATTCACGAAGACACTAACTGCGAGAGCTTTTGATAAGCATGTGGAAGCTATGGGGATGCAGGATTTGTCATATTTACTTACTTAGAGCAAGTGGGAGATTGTTAGACATGTATGCCCTAAGAAATAAAAATGTAATATGTTTTTGGAGACATTTTTATTAGTAAAGAATTTATTTATTATTCATATACCAAATTGTTCTCCTCTTTGTGTTCATATTTGTTTATGCATGATAAGCAAACAAAAGTCTAAGACTGTCAGTCTAGACCTTTAGACTTAGGCCTATGATGGACAGATTATGTGAAAGACGTGATTCTAAATGTGACAGTCTATATCATAAGATCCACAATCGAGGGAATAAAGTTGGCTGCTTTATTCATGCAAAGATTGTTAATGTTGTCTATATCCCTCATGGGAGATGGTTTGTCTTGGCCTTTGGAGGTGGACTCTACGAATAGAAACATTGGTGCATTGTCATAGGTGACGATGCATTGGATCAAAACATAAATTGTAATTGATTTAGATTAATAATTCTGTCACAACAAATCAATTCACTGTAAACAATTATATGTGTTTTATCTTAATCCTGAGATGAATAGTGGGCCCATTGTCTTGACTTATGTCTTTTGACATACCAAAAGATTACATCCATATTTTATGATTGTACACATACCAGTACATTGGAGACATGACTTTTGATAGTGTAAATTTGTTATTCATAGATACCGAATCCATAGCTCCTCTTTAAAAGTTGATGATATCATTTTATATGCGTTATCCTACACTTGAAAAATTGGAGCGCTCTACCATTTGGATACATAGGTGTAACTAAATAGTATACTATCTTTGAATGGTAAGTTTTCTGATGGTGAGATAATAGAACATAAGAAAAAAATAATTAAGAAGGTAAGACAGAATTTATCCTTAAGCCGATTATAGGTAATCCTATGGGGATACGAAAAATTATGATATGTCATAGAGACTTAGCTATTCGGGCTTCATAATTCTATATAGTTCAAGAGTGTAGCTCTAAGCTTTTAATGAAGTAGTGTTAGAGTTGATAATTATGAAATTTATATCTAGGATATTGAGTTTCATAATTATCGGGAGCTTGTAATATATAGGTCCATCAAGTCCCTTTTGTTAGCTCATAATAAATCCTGTAATGATATGGCGTGCTTTTCCAATAATTAGTGACTTATGTCAGATTGGCTGAAAATTAGATAGAATAAGATAATTGATGTTTGTTTATCGGTTGAATTAATTTTATGAAAATTAATTCAAGATAAACTTGTTGAATTGTTAGGAATATTTATTTTCCTAGAGATTATCTAGATATTGTTATTTTAATTAGATAATTTCTCTATTGGATTATTTTAATTAAAATTGAGTCCTTATTTAAAGAATCTTAGGTAAAAAATAAAAGATTTGCAAGGATCATTTATCGTAAGTTCGGCAGGTCAGTCTTCAGGTTTGGCTTACCAATGGAGTAAGTTCGGCAGGCCGCTCTTCTAGTTCAGCCTACCGATCGAATAATAATCTGATCACGTATTTTTTACGCTATTTTATTTAGATATTGATCCAGATTTGAATTTTTGAGGCCTTATCTGATAAGGACTAACCCTAGGCCCAACCTCTATAAGTAAGGAGTGAGACTCATAAGTTATTTAAAGCAATTGAGAAATCTAGAGTGAACATTCTGTTTGTGAGTCTCTAAACCTTCCCTAAGAGCTATTATTTATAAATCATGAATCTTAGTTCTGGGTTTTCTCAATTGGTTGGAAGAAGAGTCATCTGGGTAGAGTTATACGACGTGCGCCTACACACACTCCGATTGTGGATAGAGAATAGCAAAGAAGACCAATTGGTTGAGGCTCTTTTGGTTCTTCTTTTCACGGATTACAAGAGCTTTTTGGAAAACAAAATTAGTAAGATCTGGTTAATTTATGCATGTAGCATACCAAACTTGTGTTTTGAAAAATATTCTTATTAAAATTTTTAAAATTTTGCTGCGTACTATTTTTCCAACATGGAGTAGTTGGGGTGGGGTTTGAAAAAAGTATTGTTCATTGAAATCTATTTCCAAATAGATCACTAGTTGAATAACAATATCCAATCCGCGGATTGATGCACTCTTTGATTTTTAATTTTCATTCATTGATATTGTTTCTATTTTGTCCGAGTATTATTAGTCTTGCTTTGATGAGTTGGTGATGTAATTAGTAGCATATAAACTAGTAATGTTTGTTCCTGTAGATTTGTTTGCGGAATATGTAATTTTTTGGAATAAAAGTGTATCTTATTGAATGAGGCTCTTTAAGCTGTGAAGGTGGTCGAAGTTTTTTTGTTTTGTTTCTTGTTGTTGTTTTTTTTTTTTTTTTTTTCCCCAATTTCGGGGATTTGCATGCGGAGCCTAAAAGTGGGGTTTTATGAAAGTATTTGTGGCAGTGATCATATATTGTTCTTAAGTTGAGGATTTTATTAATAATATTACAAGTATATCCAAAGTTTGGAGGAAGTGGAGGAGCGTTACAAGGATAAGTAGACTTGCCCGTACCCTATCTTCTATAAATTATATGGTATTAAACCGTATTTTAGAAAAGTTATTCCATAACGGCATTTTATGGAGTTTCTTTTTCATGTATTTCATAACAATCGCCGTCCAGACTCGTCTCCTTTTGCATGATTTACTGGTTGCTCAAAGATGATTGAGTCTCTGTTTTATTTAAACTCTGATGCAACTTGACTGATTAGAAATCTGGTCTGTTACTATTATTGTCAATCGTGGATTTTCAAAGCAAACATTTATATGTTTAGCAAACCCATTATCATCAGTCCAGTATTTTCTAAAATGGGCAAGAAAAGCTTTTTTTTTAGAAGTTTGCATCTTGGGTCGATTTGTGTTGAGCAACAATTGATGGAATAATTGATGGAATATGTTTAGATGCCAAAGCAATTCTACAACTTTAACAAAAGAACAAAATAATGTAACCTTTAACTTGGACTATCAATACATACTCATATTTAATATCTCTAAATAGAATTAAGAAAAAATTGAGTTTTATTTTATCTCTATGTATTCTTTGGAATTACTCTAGTATTAATGTGTAGTCCATTTATGTCTGTAAGTAAATTTTTTATTCTCTTTTTTTTTTTTCCTCTAATTGGTCTTTTTTCCTATACCATCAATGAAGAACTTCACGATTCTAGTTATATTATATCCATTCTCGTTTCCTTTTAGAATTTGTGATAATAGTGCTTAAAGATTTTTTGTCCCCATTAGTTATGGTCCAAACAAGAGGATTGAAAAGGGCCTTGAATGATCCCACCATTGCCTCCGAGACGTGCCACAATGAGGCCAATAATTATGCGGACGAAAAAGAATTAATTTGATTATCATAAAATCAATGTGGAGCATGATAAACAAATGTGTTTCAGGTTGCTAACTCTATATAATAGAGTTAGCATATAGCTTTTTTTGGTTTTAAAGATTCTAGTAAATGTTAATGACATCTTCTGCATTTACTTTAGTGAAATTACATTATGTATTTTTCCTGGTTCAACTTGATGTTAGACTAGATGCTTTAAGTATTAAATAATGTAATAGTTTTTGAGACAGTGAATCAATAAAGAAATATTATTTTAGTCATATATCAAAATTTGTCGTCTTTATGTTTATTTATGTTGAATGTATGATAAGCAAACTAAAATATGAGACTGTTAATATAAGTTTTTAAGATCATACATAAGATGGACAGATTATACATAATACATGAATTTTAAAGTGATGCCCTAAATATAAAAGGTCTAAAGTCGAAGGAATAAATTTGGACGCTTTATTCATGTTAAGAATGTTATGTTGTCTACATCCCTAATGAGAAATGGCTTTCTTGGTCATCGAAGTGGGACTTCGTGAATAGAGACATTGATATATTGTCATTCATGATGATACATTAGATGGGGACTAAAGATGAATTGATTTAGTTAATAATTTCACTTAAATAAATCAATTCACTTTAGACAATCATATTTGTTACATCTTAATCTTGAAATAAATAAATGAGTTCGTTTTCTTAACTTGTGTTTTTTAATATACAAAGGGTGACATCTTGAATTATATAAAGGTATGCATACCAACATATTGGAAATATGATTCTTGATTGATGTAGACTCGTTATTCATATATATAAAATTCATAGCTTTTTTTTTTTTTTTGGATAGAGTTAATGTTTTTCTCTTATAGATATTATCCTATAATTGTAAATTGGAGCACTTAACCATTTGGATGCATATGTATAGTCAAATGGTATTTTATTTGTATTGGTTATAAATAGTAAGTATTACAATTGTGAGATAATGAAATATAAGCAAATATAAGTGGGAAAGTAAAACAGAATATCCTAAAGCCGATTACGAATATCCTATAGGGATGTTACATGTTATGATATATCATGGACGATAAACTTATTGGAGTTTGATAATTTATATATAGTTCAAGAGTGCAACTCTAAGCTTTTAGTGGAATAGCTTTAGAGTTGATAATTATAAAATCTATATGTTAGGGATATTAATTTTTAATTATAAGAGCTTGATCTATATAGGTCTAGCTGGCCCCTTTTTTTAGTTCATAATAATTCCTGTAGCGATACAACGTGTTTTTCCTACAGATTGGTAACTTATGTTTTTTATCAGATTGACTAAAATTTGATTGATTAGATTTAATAATTCATTTTAATTTATTAATTGAATTAATTTTATGAATTAATTCAAAATAAACATGTTGAATTATTTTGCAATAGATTTTATTTGTATGGGATTATTTGTATATGACTATTTTAATCAGATAGCTTTTCTATGGATTATTTAAATTAAAGCTGAGGCTTTGTAAAGGATACCTAGGTCAGATAAAGTAATATTTATCTAATCAGTTTAAATAGGTTCAAATGGATAACTCTTTTACTAGAAAACGCATCTCATGGGTCAACCACGATTAAGCGATCGACCGGCCCTAATGTATGGCGATCGACTATCCTTGCCAACGTGATGATCCACATCAAATGCATTTTTGTGACGAGAAGTTAATCAAAACTCGAATTTTGCAGCCTAATCTAATAAGGACTTGTCCCAATCCAACCTTTATATAAAGGACATAATTTTCTATTGTGTCTAAGACTACTTAAGTGATTTAGAGAAGAGTATTTTGCTCAAAAGACTATGAAACTCTCATAAGGCTATTGTTTAATATCCCAAACCGTAGCTCTTGGTTTTTTTAAGTGGTTAGAAGGAGACATTGCCTAGAGGAAAGACTAAACGATATACAACCACCTGCATTCTAATCATGGAAAAAAGAATAGCAAGGAAGTCCGATTGGTTGAGGCTCTTCCAGTTGAAGTTCTCTAGTAGCAGTACTGAGAAAATAAGTTTGGTTAGAAGTGTTGTTTCTTATCTACAAAAAGGTACGAAAATTTTAGTTTAAAATGCATAGTATGTCTAATTTTTTTTTGGAAAAAGGTTATAATAAAAAATTTTAAAATCTCATGCGTATTCTTTTCCAACAATTAGTATCAGAGACATAGTTTTATGAGTTTTGTGATCATGTTATGTATATAAATTATGTGATCTTAATATCTCCTATGTTGAGTTATTTTTTGTAGAGTTAGCACTCTAGGGTTCTATATATTTATTTATTATCATAGGATTATATGTAGTGTTTATTAATTAACAATTGTTTATTAGATTTTTGTTGTAATACTATTTAGTTAATTAATTGTACTGGTGATGATTCCTTAGAGGTTAAAATGTATATATAGGTTTTTCATATAATTAGATGGCCATCTATCATCATTGTTTAAAAATTATTTATTTTATTTTTTTTGTAAATTTGTATCTATATAATTATTCAAAGAGAAGAAGAATATAGAAGATGGAAAAGACTGTGGGTTTATTTATTTTCTATGCTTATAAATTTTTTGTAAGATTTTTGAAATTTTATTAAAAATTAAACTTGGAAAATAATGACGAGAACTGCACTCGGGTCTAGTTTTGTGACACACTAGTTGACCGCCCTCTGGATAGTCTGGTTGATTGGGTTTGGCCTCACTGCAGGTCTATCGGACAAAGCCAGTTGACATAGAAAACTAATTGCCATGAGTGTTGCCACTGACTTTTGACTTAGCGCATCAACTACTTTATTCTCTTTCCTAGGGTGGTAAAGGATCTCACAGTTATTATCCTTCACCAATTCTAGCCATCTTTGTTGTCTTATGTTCAGTTCCTTCTGTGTGAAAATGTATTTGAGGCTCCAATGATCAGTGTAGATTTCACATTTTACTCCTTATAGGTAGTATCACCATATTTTCTATTCAAAATCCACCGCTGCATTTCCAAATCATGTGTCGAGTAGTTCCTCTCATGATCATTAAGCTGTTGCGAGGCATAAGCAACCATTTTTCCTCCTTACATAAGGACAGCTTCTAACCCCATTTTATAAACATTACTGTAAATCACAAAATTTTTTTCTTCTGCATCAGGAATTGTCGATACATTAGCACCAGTAAGCCTTCTTTTTAACGTTTGAGCGCTTTCTTTGCACTTCTTAGTCGAATCATATTTTTTCCCTTCCTTGTGAGAGCCATGAATGGTATTGCTAGTTTCAAAAATCACTCGACAAACCTCGATAATATCCTACTAATCCAAGAAAACTATGTCTCTCTGTTGTGCTTTTTGAGGCTGGCTATTGACTTACTGCTTCAATCTTGGTAGGATCTACAACAACACCTTCCTTGGATACCACATGTCCCAAAAATTGCATTTTTCCAGCCAGAATTCACACTTTGAGAATTTGACATATAGTTGGTTTTTCTTCAAGATCTACAAAGAGATCTTTTGGTGCCCTTCATGCTCTTTCTTTGACTTGGAATAGACCATTATATCA
Organism: Artocarpus hirsutus; assembly: GCA_946598075.1. Taxonomy (NCBI): domain Eukaryota; kingdom Viridiplantae; phylum Streptophyta; class Magnoliopsida; order Rosales; family Moraceae; genus Artocarpus; species Artocarpus hirsutus. The sequence goes on from CAMOHE010004983.1 coordinate 27,760, forward strand.
TCTATGTTGACGATGATGAACTGGTTTAAACAGCTCATAAACACTATATTCATCAAGTCCATGAATACTGTTGTGAGTATTGGTCAAACCGAACGACATTACAAGAAACTTGTAATATCCATAGCATGTCCTAAAGCTTGATTTTGGTATATCTCCTTCCTTAATCTAGAGCTAGTGCTATCCTGATTGTAGATCGATCTTTGAGAAATAGGCTGTTCCACTCTTTGATCTGTGGTAGCAGGTACTTGTTCTCGATTGTAATCTTGTTCAGTTTTTGATAATCGATTCACATTCTAAGTGTGTTGTCCTCTTTCTTCATGAATAAAACTGAAGCTCCCTATGGTGAATAACTCGGGCAGATGAAACCCTTATCTAATAGTTCTTACAAATGTGCCTAAAGCTTCTTAAGTTTTGTCGAGGCCATCTGTAGGGTGCCTTAGAAACTGGTGCTAATCCAGGCATCAACTTTTCCTCAAATAAAGTCTCCCATTCTAGAGGTAGTCCTACCAATTCATCTAGAGAGACTTTTACAAAGTGTCTGACTACTGGAACATGTTTTATGATATCATCGACACCGATTGCTTCTATGATGTTCCTTGTAGGTAAGCTCTTCTTCCTCAGCGAATTTGAAGTGACCTTCTAGTGTTGGCAGTTGATGTGTAGCACCCCCTTACGGGTGCCACAAGAGATGTTGCTTTTACCATTAAACTTAATAATTACTGATAAGAAACCCGAAACAATCGATAACACTTGGAGAAATATCCTAGGAACAGATACATATATTTTTTTTTTTGAAAAAGTAAAACTAAGAAACCAAAATCTAGAAGCACAATTTTGTATTCAATAAAACATAAGTTCAAAAGAACATATCACAAATAGAACTGAGTCTCAAACAAATAAAAATGCAAAACATAATATATTAAATTTTTGTTTGAGTTTAAATTCCTGTAAAAATAAACTTAAAAATTATCATAAAACATATTCTCAAAACTTGTTTTTGTAAACTTTTATCATGTTGCAGGTGAGAAAGTACTTACTTAACTTACTTGCTTACTAAACCTTAAATTAGGTGACATTATTGCGATTCTCAGTATGCTCGCCTTTTGGAGTGTTCATGTCAATCATTCATATAATATATGAAATTAATATTTATGTTTATAATATATCAAATTTTTGTTTGAGTTTAAATTCCTTTCATGACATGACACTGTTTCTAGTCCAACACTCTTTGTACACACGCCTGTCCTTGTCCTTCATCCCAGACAACTTGCATCTTGTCTTTATCTACAACATGATATAAAAAAAGTAAGCTTAAGCTTAGTAAGTACATATTCCTATCTCACAACATAAATCATTTCATAAAAAATCATTATATAATATCGTAATCGTAATTATAGTAGTGCATGAGGTATAGGTTTATATAGAACATATATTTTCTTTTAAACTTTCATATTAAAACATCATTCATTTTATCTTTAGGGGCCCAAGTATTGCACCATTAATATCATAGACACGTCGTCTGAAAAGAGTGGGGTAGCTAGTCCTAAACCAAACATGATAAGTTCAAACCTTCAAGACATCATAAACATAAACATCGAGTACGTAACACTTAATTAAGTGATATATATATATATATATGCTTTTAACATACCTTGTCATTGAAACATTCGTTAAATCTTCTTGTTGCAACAAGAGTTTTCGTGATAAGACAATATGTAAAAATAAACTTAAAAATTATTGTAAACATATTCTCAAAAAAAAAAAATTTGTAAACTTTTATCATGTTGCAAATGAGAATGTACTTACTCGACTTACTTGCTTACTAAACATTAAATTTGGTGACATTGCTACGGTTCTCGGTGTGCTCGCCTTTTGAAGTGTTCATGTCTATCATTCATATAATGCATGAAATTAATATTCATGTTCATAAAATCATTTAATACCATATTATATCAACATACATCATTTTTAATGAAACAAAGCATCTTTAAGTCACAAACATGCACTTAGAGTCAAGAAGCATAAAAACAGAAAACTTGACCTTTAATAACTTAAAGAAATTAATCTCAACTTATAAGCATGAATGAAGTGTTAAACTTCTTTTATAACATAGTTAACATACATAAACATCACTCAAATTTTCTTCTCATAAAAATACTAATCCAAAATACCTTTTTCTAATTTTCAAAACATTCAAGTAAATCTGCCAATAATAAAATCTAATTGACCTTCAAGGTTTTATAACCCTATATCTCTCAACTCAGATTCAATTAGAGCATAAAAATTTGCAAGAATAAAGTGAACACATATATATAATGCTTAGATTTTTCTTTAGCCATAAAAATTTCATTTGATAATTAAAATAAATCACATAATCAATACTACAAAATCTGCAAGCAAAGCCTGCGTAGTAAGCAGATGTAATTAAAAATTATATATTAAATTATTTATGCCATAAAATAATTATTTAAAAAATAGTACGCAGCAGAATTTTAAAAATTTTATACTAAAGAATTTTTTAAAACACACATTTGACACGCTATATGCATAAATCAACTAGATCTTACTAACCTTGTAAATGTGCAAAAGCTCCCTTAATCCGTGAAGAGTATAACGCTCTAGAAGAGCCTCAACTAACTAGTCTTCTTTACTATTCTTTATTCACGATCGGAATGTGTGTAGGCGCACGTCATTTAGCATTTCCTTGGTGACTCTCCTTCCAACCAATTGAGAAAACCTAAAACTAAGATTCGTGATTTATGAACAATAGCTTTCAGGGGAGTTTCAGAGTCTTACCAGAAGAGTCATACTTTTAATCTCTCAATTGATCTAAATAAACAATGAGACTCACTCTCTATTTATAGAAGGTGGGCTCAGGAGTCAGTCCTTATTAGATAAGGCCTCGAAAATTTAAATCATAATCAACATTAGATAAAATCTGCATGAAAATACGTGATTTATTTATTGCTCGGTCGGCAGGCTAAACTGGAAGATCGGCGTGCCAAACTTGCTCCATCTGCAGACCGAACTTAAAGATCGGCCTATGAAACTTAGGATAAATGATCTCTATGAATCTTTTATTTTCCACCTAAGATTCTTGGGATAAAACCTCAGTTTTAATTCAAATAACCCAATAGAGAAGTTATCTGATTAAAACAGTCATATCTAGATAATCTCTAAGAAAATAAATATTCCTGATAATTCAACAAGTTTATCTTGAATTAATTTGTTTAAAATTAATCCAACCGATAAACAGATATGACTTATCTGATCCCGACAATTCAACAAGTTTATCTTAAATTAATTTTCATAAAATTAATTCAACTGATAAACAAACATGAATTATCTCATACAAGCCAATGCCATATTCTCTTCTCATACGGTTTTGGAATATGCTATTCACTACCCTAGAGAAACATATGCTTGTTACAGTTGTATCATAGTTGACATATTCCCTTACAGCTATCAGATAAAAAGACAGCATTAACTTAGGCATCCAATCAAGCTGAAGCTATCAAATTTGGGGGGAGAGAAATGGCTGAGGCAGAAGGTATCAACTCTTTAGAGTACACACCAACAAGGGTAATTGCTGTTGTCTGCTTCGTCATCATTCTCAACTCTCTATGCGCTGAGCATTCCCTTCATAAACTTGGAAAGGCACTTTTGAGCACCTCAACTCTTGTTTCCTCTTTTTTCTTTATCCTTCCTATGTCACAACTGGTAACTGTATTGAATTCCTCCTTTCATGATTTTTCTTATGCATGCTAGTGAGACTAATAATCCCAATTTTGAAACCGTTATGTTAGGCATGTGGTGGTTTAGTCTCATGTTAGGGCATCGATATCCATTTTCACTAGAAAAATGCTATTTGTCATTATTGGTGATCCAATCACCACCTATTTGTTAGTACATCAAAGTCAAAACAGCTATATGTATGGGACCAATAAAATTGTATATATACAGTGAATGATTCAAATTCTTCATCTTGCAGTTGAATTAAGTGTAGAATTTACCACTAGAGTACCACAATAATTTTTCTGTCTTTTATGTATAGTGATTCTGTTCAACTATCATTGTCACATTTTACTAAGATTAAAGAGGAGCGGGTTGCAGCAGATATTTTCTTTTTATTTGTTAAGAAAGAAACTTTGTCTAGTTAAGCGACACTTCGTAGAAACAAAATGCAACAAAATTCTCCTTCAAGTTGTTGTTAGGATGGCTCCGACAATAGATATTCCTCTAGGCCGATGGACATGTTATGAACCTTTGAGGCATTGTTGGCCAGTGGCAACCTGGATTAGGATTGCATCTAAAAAGTGGGCATTGAGTAAATCACAAACATATTTCCAAAAGTAGGAACAATATCAAATCCCAAAATAATAATAATCTAATAATAATAAAACTACCTCATGGATCAACTTGGAGGGAAAAAAGGTTAAATATTTGTGCCACGTGGATGATGAGGTTAAATATTGCACAATCACTCTTTTATGTTATTTCCATTTTAAAATTACAAACTACTACCGGTCTACTGTTAAATTTGAAGTTGATTTCACGCACATGATCTTCCTAACAAGATTTTTTATTTTGAGGGTGAATGATCTTACGAACAAGATTTGTTCAAAATTAGTTTATGAACATATCAAAATGTCCGCAATAAACTTGGTTATTTTCCCCATTTGCCATTACTTTGTTTTTGTTGCCTTTCATCCGTACCAAAGGTTTATGTTGACGTGGATAATTTATTTATTTATTTATTTTTGTTACAAGCTTTTATGGATAAAGCCAGTTGAGGCTAGTAACACTGTTCTTCAGTAAGTATTGAGTTGTTTTAGTTCAAGTCCCACGGATTAGTTAAAAGAAAAAAAAAAAAAAAAAACAACTCTGTGAATATCGATATAATTACAGGTTTGCCCGGTTGGGGTTGAAAAACTCCCATAAAAGTCGTTACAAGAAAAGGAGAAAAAAAAATTAAAGGGCATTCTTGGCATTTTCGAAACTCTTTTCGGTTTGCTCAATGGAGAGAAGGTTAGCAACAAGGACTTCTAAATCTATGAAAATATTACATCTATGATGTTGCTGCTATATCTAAAAAAATGCACGTAAACATGTCGCCTATAATTTGAACCGTTAAGAAAGCAATAGTAATACAATTATTGATGTTGAGTTAATAATATTTAAATGGAATCAGATTTACTCTTCACTAAAATTGGAGTATAGTTTAATCCATTAAGAAATTTTTTTCTGAAAGACACGTTGAAGATGTCACAGTCCTAGGCATGTTCTAGAAGGAGAATTTAGTGGAAATAGTAAGCACAAAATATGATGGAAGAAGTAGACGCGTTTTTCATAGCTAAAAAAAAAAGACGTGTTTTATGGTGCACGATGACTCCTTTCTTTTGTTTTTCTGTTTTCTTTTTCCTTTTTTTTTTGGGGGGCAATCTTTCCTTCTTCCTTTTGCTTTTCTGGATGGTGACTTTGAACTTTTATGAAAGCAACCTTTCAACATGCTTCCACTTTCCTCCCCGTTTGAGGCTTCATGAATGAAGAAAATGAAATTGCTCAAAAATAAATAAATAATATCTCAATAAATAAGTAAATAATGAATGAAAAAATGAAAGTGGTACCCGTTTGGTAATTTTTAAAAATGGGTGAAAATGGTTTTGTTTTGGGAATTAAGAATTTTTTTAAAATTATGCTGAGAGTGTTTTTGAAATTTTTGTCTTAGAAAACGTGTAAAAATATTTCTAAAAATTTCCAAAATAATACCAAACAGTATTTTTTTCCTTTTGAAAAATATTTTACGACTCAGCACCCACATTGTAGAGGTCATGTATAGATACTCCATATCTTTGTATTTCACTTTCCTTGTCAAGCAATCGACCTATTTGTTTTTATTTGTTTGTTTATGTGGTTGGAATTTTTGCTTTTTTATTAGTTATAGGCCTTCCTTGAGCCGTAAGCTAAATCAACATTCTCCAACCAATTTAGTTTTAGTTGAACAAAAAATATAACTTCCTATAAAAAAGGAACAGAAAAAAGCATTAACTTATTTTAAAGGAGGAGAGTTTTTGGTACAAATCTAGAATTAGCAGCAAAATTCCCAATTATATTCTACTCTTTACAATAATTTCTTTCCAATTAATGAATTTCTTGTCTATTAAGTATCTTGCCTTTAAGGATACAATTTATTCTACTAATATGGCAACTTTGGCTCCCAGAGAATTCTAAATCTTAGCTTAGTTCATCTTCCTCATTTAAATCACTGAAGATCATATAACTTTTACCCTTGTTGCACTGTGTGATAATATTACCTGCAAAACAAGCAACCAAACCATAATCCACAATTTCTCACATATTAGGAAATGTTTTTCTTCCCATCATTTTGATATTTTGCATTTCGAGCTTATTTAAAAAAAAGCATATCTTGTATTTTAGATTGTACCACATTTATATCTTTATATTTTAAATTTATGTGTAATTCTCACTTTTTTTCGACTAATATTCAATTTTAACCCTACTTTTTTATAGTCAAAATCAACCTTTGACTTAAAAAAGTTAATAATTTACTATGAAATTCAAATGTAAAGGCTATTCAGAGTTAAGAGGAAAAACCAGGTTCATTCTTGGGGCTTTTTTTACTTGTATGAAAGGGAAAGAGCACTTGGATGTCAATCCTTAGACGTTGTGGTATTGATTATTTGTTAATGAGAGTAATTGTCAAATTTATTTACTTATGCTTATGAGTTCATATGTTACAGGCCGATGATTATTTAGCATGTTTGTAGTTTACATTAATAATATTCATATTCTTAAGCAAAAATATTAAAAAGGAAATTAGATTGTCTGTTTTTCTTGCCACTTCTGAACCACGCAAGTGGATACTAAAAAGTTTTTTAAATGACTTTTACTTTCATTCCTTTTTTTTAATCCCATTATCTTTTCCGTCACATTCTTTATATGTGGTTTAATAAACATTGTATCTTATCAAAATTCTCTTCTGAATATGGTTATTAAAACATGAAGAGAAAGTCTCAACTAGTTTGTTTATTCCTGTTTTTGGCTTGGAAATCCAGTTTTTGCATCGTGAGAAACAAGATGCACTTTATGAAGCTCTGGAGAAATTAAAAGAGGCTATATCTCTCTCTTCATATTGTGAGCTTTTACCATTTCATGTTGTGCATGTCAATGCATGCATCTAAAGGAATTTCATCACAATTAACTGACATGTAAATCTCAATAATTTTGGTTTGTATAATGACAAAAATTTTATTATTGTTCAATTGAACAGAAAGAGGATGCTTTGTGCTTTCGCAAATGCTACATTATCCATTTCTTCTTCTTTTTAACTCAAACAAAGCCTATGTAGTTTTCTAATTATTCAAAATTTATTGCGTTGGTGCATGGCACTTTGCCAAAAATAACTACGTGAAAAGATGGTTATTCTTGATGAAAGAAAAAAATATTTCTATAGAGAATGCCCAAGACACTAACTTTGACCTTTAATTTTGTCGGCATTTGAGAGAGATTATTTTAATTTTTTAAAAAAATTTTAAATGCATATTTGTTTTTTTTTTTTTGTTTTTAATTTTTATCTACTGGACAATATGTCAGTAGTTAAAATCAAAAGCTCAACTTCTTTTATTTAGGTTAAGAAAGTATTTTTGCATAAGTAATTTAGGATATATAATATTACAGGTAGATTTTATGTAATTAGAAAAACACACAGATAGATTTTGTGTGACTACAAAAACATAGAGGATAATTTGTTCATTTTTTGTAACACAAGGTACATTCCTTTGTTTCAATTAATAGGGTTGTTGTATCAAACCAACAAGTTTGAACCAAAATACTAGTACATGAGGGCTTTACACAATAGCTTATTTTTTACCTTTGTATTATAGCATGTAAGAGCTTTATACTATTTACAATTTAGAATTGTTGATTTGAACGCTACACCAAACGTCCTCTATATATATATATGACATTGAAATGGGATATAAATGTAGCCCTATCTCACAGAGAAAGTTATAAAATGGAAAGAGTTTTGGAATTAAACCTTTTTTGCATGATTAAAACTGTTACTATACAAGTACACAACTCCTTAACTTTATTGCACAATTATCTAAGACTTGACTAATTGCTCTTGATGCTTGATAACAGAATTGATGCTTCTAGGATTCATTTCCCTTCTCTTAACCGTCTTTCAAAATTTGATAAGCAAAATATGCATCCCATCCTATATTTCATATGACATGCTACCATGCAAGAGGCCGAATACCGAGAACGTCCATCACGCTAGCCGGCTTTTGTCTGCCGGGGCGGGCGAGGGGCAATGTAAGGAGGTGTACTGCATGTGTCTTAATCGAAATGCTACAATCTATCATATATTTTTAAAAACGTTGAGATTATTTTTCTTTTTCCATCGGACAAAATCCACCTATGTCTTTTTTTAGTAACATAAAGTCCAGTTCTCATATTGGATTTAGTTGAAATTAACTATGTGAAAAAAGAATTTTTTCCCCTACTAAAAAAGTCCCCTTAAAAAAAGAAAAGAAAAGAAAAACGTACGTCTTTAGGACAACAATTTTGTCGATAAAGTTGCTTATTCGCATTAAACATACGGAGGTTTGTTGTTGCATTAAATCTTTTTTTTTTTTAGCTTATCTCTCTTTCTTTTCTTTTTTTTTTTAATACTCGGGAAGGTTCCATTGTTATCATTGGAAGCATTGCATCACCTTCACATTTTCATCTTTGTGCTAGCAGTAGTTCATGTGGTCTTTTGTGTCACAGCAATGGTTCTTGGAGGAGCAAATGTTGGGTTTTGTTGGATTTTGTGATTCAAATATGCAGCGGAAAATTAAAAAAATTAATTCCCACAAAACCCTCGCAGGATCCATGCAATTCGATTAGATTGATAAGAAAGTCATAGAATCTTAACAGGATGACAAAAAGGCAAGATTCTCGAAGGGAGAGAGCGGGTTCACTCCGGTGACACCCTAACTCGAGCTTTTAGTATTTGGGATCGGATTCAAATGTTGTTACTTAGAGCAACGCCCTCTGCAAGTATCCATACGAACAGACTCTCTCAAAAACGAATTGGTGTGCTAGCACCCTCTCTTTTGCGTTAAAAGACTCTCTCTAATTTTAGGGTTTTAATGTTTTTCGCCCTGTTAAAATGATAGAACACCTTCTTTTTCTTCATTCGGCTAAAAACCCTAAAGTAGATATATATATATCTGTTGACTTCGAGATAGAGTCAGATTGTAAATAGAGTAAACTGTAATTCGAATATGACTCAGATAATCTAGATAATGTCTGTAATTCAAATTTGATTTAGAAAATCTAGATAATGTCAGTAATTCGAATATGGTTCAAATAATCTAGATAATGTCAGATTCAATGAACGTAGACATATCTAGTCCATCGAATTTGGACATTATCAGGTTCATCAAACCTAGACACAGTTAACCCAAAATTTGTTCTTGGTTTGTTCTAAGTGTGCGACCCTGTAGGTTCACATAACGTTGGTAGTGGGCTTAAAATTCTGTTTCTGGCCCACAAATCGTAAGTGGCCTCTAGCAAGACAT
>CAMOHE010005065.1:0-20186 GCA_946598075.1 Artocarpus hirsutus
CCTGGAGATGTTCGGCCGACCGAACCTGTTCCTCCGGCAGGCCGAACTGTGCAGTCCGGCAAGCCGAACCAGGGGAACCGGCAGGCCGACCGAGCCAGGAGAAATTTTGTGATTTTCACCCGTTTTAAATTGTTTTGAACCCTGATTTAAATTTCAACTTTGTACAATGATTTTATAAACCTAAATGGCACACTAGGACACCATGAGATGATTTAGTATCATAGGATACCTCGGGTTAGATGCTAATGAGCTAAGTTACTATGCATTTAGGATTTGTGCGTGGATCCGCGGAGCTAATGTATAGCGGACCGGGATCACGGTGTGAGACACCGGTAGGAGTATTGAGGTAGGACTTCTACCCCTTCTTTGACAGCCATTTTTAAATACATTGGCCTCAAATGGATTTTATGAAAATATTTTCAATTGACTTGTTGATAAAAGATTTTCATTATCTGTTTTCTAAAACAGTGAATTGAGACGGATTTTATAATAAACTTCATAATGGATATGAATGATTACATATGATAAGAAAAGATTTCATGAATCAGAGAGATATATATGTATATATATTTTAGGGCATAATGCCATATCAAAGATCGGGTTGTGTAGTGAACAACCTTGGGGGCAGGTCCCGAAACCCAGCTGGGCCACTACGGTGGTGAGTCATGTATGGTTTGCCCAGGAAAGGAAAAATGGTACTCTTTGATTAATTTATTTGAATTATTTTTGGAAGATTATATTTCATTTAATTTCATATTTAATTATTTATTTGTTAGTTGTTCCAGTTCATTTTCATATGTTTATTTGATTTATGCAATCTCTTTTAAAAGTTGAATAATTTTCTAAATATAGTCCTACTGAGCCTTTCGCTCACATTTATCTGTTTTAAAATCTTAACCCTAGGTGGATATCAGCATAGGTTTGGAGAAGAGTCCGCCGACCGGACTTACGACCAGTAGAAGTATTTGGTAGGTTAATTCATCATTCAAGGCATGTAAGACTTTGACTCCTCTTTTTATTTTGGACTGTGGTTGTATCATAATATTGTCAGTATTATATGTGTATGCACAATATGTGGGCCAGTGGGACTCATACGCGTTCCACCCTATATTTGATTATTTTAATGTTATTTCTATTTGTTTAATTATTATGGTGATTTATTTATTTTTTTAACTTATTTATTCAAACGATTTTAAAATTATCACCTTTTTATTTATAAATTTCCTTCTAAAACCCTATTTTTAACTAAATCTTTACGTAATTTATTTAATTAAACCACCACGTCACCTCCCGTACTCCGGGGCGTGACAGGATATTATTGCCAATGTTAAACAGTGTACTATACATATATAACAGAGTGAATACAACATTACAAATATATATATTAATAAGTTATTCGAAGTTCTCTAGTTTATTTACTGTCGTTGTTGATCATCTAATGCTTTGACGACAATTCAGCTTGGCTTTGATTTAGCATTCATCCAAAACAAAACTGCTAATTAAGGGCCCATTTAATATGCGGGTTCGAATTAGTATGAATTTTTCTTATGATTTGAAACGGCCGTGATTTACATGTCAGTCACACACACACACACACACACACAAACACACACACACACATATATATATATGTCCGTTAAAGGGTACACACGGAGTTGAATTAGCATCTAATGAAACAAGCATATTCCTAATGAATGCGCATAGTTGAATCGTTAAATAAAAGTTAAAAATCTTCTAATCCTGCAAATACTGTACAGGTTGAAACCTTTAAATTTTCATTATAAGCTCCAATATATAATTACCAACTCTGTAATTGTTGCATATATAATGCTGTTGTCATGCAATTTGTGTATCAGACAATCATATATAGATCTTCAGTGGAGATACTATTGTAATGTGAAAGTTAAAGTGTCGAAAGTTTTTAAGATAAAAGGAAGCAAATAGTTTATAAAGAAACATATGTTACGGGGTAATATTGCTTGTGTATTGATGAGTGAATGCTATTATTGTGTGCCGCATGTATGAGGGCGAAAGCGTGTAATTTAGGGAGATTCTTGAGGCGAAATTTGCACTTTATGACGAGCCTTTGATACTTATTTTCTAGTAGTTTTTACTTTTAATTTGGACCTTTGATTCGATAAATTATCATCCATAGACGGTCGAAATTAAATGTCTTCAATTATATTAGTGCTTGGCAAGGTAGTTAGAACCGTTGGTTAGAACTTTTTTTATTGTAGCATGTGATAGTTTTACACTGTAGCAATTTTTTTTATTTTTTATATTCATTTATTTATTTATTTTTTGTAGCATGTGAGAATTTTACACTGTTTATAACTAAGAGAATGGTGCAAACTACAAATGTCAAACAGGGGATAATCAAATGGTTATGATAAATGGTCAGAATTAAATGTTTACTTGCCAAGAAATATATCTGTTGTAGAGTAGCTACAATCTTTCATTAAGAAAGGCACATTTTGACTTACAGGCATGTTTATTGTAACAATTACACCCCTCATAAAAAAAATAAACACACAAAAATAAACTTTAAATCTGAGATCAGTTTTTATCTTTGTCTTGAAAATTTAATAATAGTGCTTATTATTGAATTTGTGATTTTGTAGATTCTTAAAAGTAATTTGTCAAAAAATCCTGAATTATTAAATTTATAATTCGATAGATCCTTAAAAGTAATTTGTAATGAAATCCCGTCAAAAAATTCTTGTAGTGAGGCGAAAATATTATTTTGAGTAAAGTTTTCTTTATGCCTCAAGCCCTTGACTTTTCTATCTCATTTTCCTTCCATTCAAACAGTTTTCTGCCGATTTTTCATGAACGTAGAAAGGGGTATACCCTGCTATGCATAAAAGATATCTTTTGTTATATCTGTCTCTCAACATTTGGGAAGACTAAAATTGAATCTACGTAATGTATGTAGGCCGATGAAGACGACTTTCTCCATTGTGTGTACTGTTTCAATAATTAAAAGAAAGATGGAAAATATTGGCACAAGTTTGCTCATTTTCTCAAAGTGACGCCTCTTTAAGTTTAAAATGTTCCACTCAATTACCGTAAGTTTTGTTTGTTTGTCTCTGTTAAAAACATATTTCTGTTGAAGAGATAGTTATGTTCATCCCTACGGTACAACACCTTAAATTTATCCATTTGTTCATAGTGGCATCTGAGGTTTAAAATATTCTAGGGTATTACACTTGAAGTTTCACACATTATTATTATCATACTTCAAAAAAATAATTAAAAAAATGAAAGAAGTCATGATTAGTTGTTTATAAAATCAATATTGCATATCATGTCTTAAAAGTACATAGTCATGAAGTTCATAATTATCACATAGTATCAAAACACGCTAAAATACAAAAAAAGACTAAATTAATATCTCAAAAAAAGAAATCAATATTTATAGTATATATAGAGTTAATTTGCGCATCCTATTTCTTAAAGTTGCACATATCGTATGTTCATATGTTCATAAGATTTAAATGGTTTATATGATTCTTCATACTCCAATGCGGCAATTTTTAGTTGTGAGCCAAGTAAGTGGTGAACAAAAGTACAGAGAAGTAAAGTGTTATAGGGAAAAAGAAGAAAAAAAAATTAATAGTTGCTAGGGTTTTTTTTATTTCTACTAAAAAATAATATTTGATTTTGATGTTACTAAAAAGCACGTATAAGATTTATAAAAATAAATTAAAATTGAAAAGAATGAACAACGAAAAATATTGGATAGTTTCTGGATTTATGAAAGAAACAAGGGGAGGAAAAAACATTAGTAATAGGATCTTCAACATAGTTCCAAATTAACGTTATTAGTACCTTACAGATTATATGCTAAATTTGACATTTGATTGTTATTGATTGATGTGTCTATTGTTTAGGTACTAATTAAAATATAATTATTTTTTAATTATTTAAAAATTCATTTTTTTATAGAATTCAAAGCTCATAATTAATGATAAAAAACAGATATAGTACTTGAAATATCATCATGAATTAGAGCATAAAATAGAACAACATATCAATCAAACTTACTTTTTTCATGCTTTGTCTCAAAATAACAATAATATTAGTATTTGTGTTAGAAGTGGTCTAATAATAATCTTCTTTCGTAACTGGTGAAAGCAAATAAGAAAGTAAAAGGAAATAAAGAAGCATGTAAATCACTTAACGGAAATTGTAAAAAATGTCGCTTTTTCAAAACTAGTTACAAAGATTTAAATATAAAAAATACAAAAATTTAGTAGGGATACACAGACTCATTGCAGTTAGTAAATTATATTGAAATACAATAAGTCAGGGAAGAATTGTAATATTGTTAAAAATCTTGAAGTGTAATTCCGAGACATTTTCAACTTGGGGTACTTTATATTGTTAGAAAACTAGTACTATTAGTAATGAGGTACTTTATATATGTTAAGAGACACAACTGAAATTTAGAAGACAATTTTAAACTTGAAATGCCCCTGTGAAAAGGGAAATGAACTTTGGGTATGCTATCTCGAAATTTTTAATCCTTAAAAAAATAGTAATTAAATAGTGAATCCTCACTTAAGATTAACGAATTCAGCACTTATCAAGTATTGCTATGAAGTACTCTATACATAATATCATGTAATTATAAAGAGAAAAGTCAGCTACTGGTGTTAAATAAATCAGCAAGAAAAAAATCCTTTTACACCAGTGACCGTGAATATATAGAACAAGAATTTCATTTTCACATCAATAACAAAACGAGAATCCCAACTTGATCACTTTGACTTTCTTTTTTAGCATTATCTCAGTGCGTTCACATAGACACACACTTAATGTCTGCGTAACAATGATTTATGATTTAGGGTACCCCACCTTGGTCCCATTCCTATAAACACGAAAATCCCAGCTATTAAAGTTCAGAGCTTCATATCCAAAAAGATGATAAATTTTTTTTTTGAAGGAAGATCAGGTTTTTTTTTTTTTTTTTTTGTTTTTTTTTGGAGAGCAGAGAAGATTTTCATTATGCATGTCCTAATTAATGAATTTCGTGTATAAATTAACATACACAAATAAGATCTTTGCCCACAAAATATACATTTGGTTGACTTTTGGAATATTGCTTATAGTGCACATTGCTGTCAAATATTGAGGAAAGCACAAAGTTAAAATTGTTTTATTTTATTAAAAACGGCTTTAATAAAATAATTAATTAGGATGTTTCAAAAAAGAGTTCAAACCATAGTGATTCAAACCGTATACTAAAATATATAAAAACTGTACATTGTAATATATTTTTGCTCTATATTTTCAGTTATATGTGAGAGTTTTAAACTATTTACATGAGTTTAAGTAGCTTTATATAACTGTCACGTCTCGGAGTACGGGAGGTGATGTGACGGGCTAATTAAGTTAATTAAGAAGAAATTTTAATTAAAACACAAGTTTAAGAATTTAATTAATTATAAAAAATGTGATATAAAAATCCTTTAAAGCATATATAATAATTAAACAAATAAGATAAAAACAAAATAAGATAAAATAATAAAGAAAAAGAGAATGTAGGTGTTGGGTCCCACTGACCCACAACTTGTGCACACATATAGTATCGACAATAATTAAATTACAACCACAGTCCAAAATAAAAAGAGAAAGTTAAAGTTCTACATGCCTTGATTTTATAATTCTAATAACGTATTTGGCTCTTTTACTGCTCGCAGGTCCGGTCAACGGACTCTTCTCCAATTCTAAGCTGTACTCCACATAGGGGAATAGGTTTTAAAACAAATAAAAAGTGAGCAAAAGGCTTAATAGGACTATACCTTTAAAATAGTTAAATAATTTAAATACAAATTTTTCTTTCAAGGAAATAATTAAGAAACAAAGTTAGGTAAATGAATTCATTTAAATAAATCTTTTTGAAAACAGTTCGTCCAGAAAGTACCTTTAATCTTTCTTGAGCAAACCATATATATAACACCACCGTAGTGGCCTAGCTGGGTTTCAGGACCTGCCCCCAAGGTCGCACGCTACACGATCCGATCTCTGATATGGCATCATGCCTGTCTATATATTTCTATTAGTTATCAAAAATTTCTTTTTACCGAGTATTCTCATTTACATTCATTATGAGGTTTGTTATGAAAATCAAATCGATCTACCGTTTATGAAAACAATCATCATAAATCCTTTTTCAACAAATCATTGAAAACATTTTGATAAAAATTCCTTTAAGGCCAAAATCATTTTAAAACTTAGCTGCCAAAGAAAGGGGTAGAAGTCTTACCTCAATACTCGTGTCGGTGTCCCACACCACAATCGCGGTCTGCTATACGTTAGCTCTGCGGAACTACAAACAACCTTAAATATATAAATTGAGTTTATCAATACCAAGCTTAAGATATTCTATATTACTAAATTATCTTATGGTGTCCTAGTATGCCATTTAAGTCTATAAAATCATGTTGTAACGTTAAAATCTCAATCAGGGTTCAAAACGATGAAAACAAGTGAAAAAGGACAAATTTTTAATATGTTCGGTTGGCCTGCCGGTCTCCCTGGTTTGGCCTGTCAACAAATTAGGTCTGGTCGGCCAAACATTTCTAGGTTTGGCCTGCCAGTTGTATAAATCTGGCCTGTCGAACTCATGAATCTGGTCTACTGAACATGAAGTTCAGCCTGCCGAACTGAAAAATTTTAGAATTTTCTAGAACCTGAACCTCGGCTTCCCGAGCTCCAATCCTTGATTTCAACCTGTTCTCTCAATTCCTAAGCATAGAAAACACTTATAGATGATAGAAAATATAATAAAACACTTCTAGACCAGTTTAAACAGGATTTACATAGAAAAATCCAATAAAATCCAAAAATAGAAAAATAGAAGAAAAATAGAAAAAGTTGTTTCAAATATGTTTTTCGCCAAACTAAGCCTAGATTCTAGTTATTTGAAGTTCTTTTAACTTAGATTAAAGGTTTTCTAAGCTTGAATGAACTTAGATTTCAAAATACAAAGAAAATTGAAAAATTGAAAAAGTTTTGAAATTTAAGAACTAACCTTAAATTTAAGCTTTGATTCGTAGTTATAATTGCTAAATCATGTTCCCAAGCTCCCAATTTGACTGAGGATTGAAATTTAAACTCAAAAATTTTGAATCATAAGAGAGAGGAAAGAGAGAGACCGAGGAAGAGGGAGAGAGCGAGAGAAAGAGAGTGAAGGAGTGAGAATGGCAAAAGTGAGAGAGAAAAAGAGAGAGGGGGTATAAATAGAGAGAAAATAGGTGGTTTCACTGTGTAGAAACCGTATGCTACCTACGGTTTTGCAAAACAAGATATGTTTGGCATTTGACAAATTTTTTTGTTTCAAAATTCAAAATGATAAATAAAAATAATTTAAGGTAATTAAAAATTACTAAAATAATCAAAATAACATTAATTTAGAAATTTCACAAAATAACCAAATTAAGTTTAAAACATTCATTATAGCATACTAATCCATCATTTTACACACTAATGACATTTAAGTAATTTTGGGACGTTACAACTCTATTTACAAATCATCTCAAAAACAAAATAAATGCGGATACAACTCCCACATAATCAATTCTAATTCCCAAGTGGCTTTATCAACCCCATGATACTGCCACACGACCCTCACTAATGGTATGTCGTGACGTCATAAGCTGATCACTTTCTGGTTGATAATCTGAATTGGCATTTCCTCGTATGTTGTATCTTCTTGGATCTGCATGTCATGAAATGAGACTATCTTGTTTTGCTCAGGCAGACATTTCTAGAGCATTGACACGTGGAATACATCATGAACATGAGATAGCTCGAAAGGAAGATCTAGGCGATAGGCAACCATACCCACACGTTGAGTAATCTCAAATGGTCCAACGTATCTCAATGCAAGCTTACCACTTACTCCGAATCGCATGATACCTTTACGAGGTGATACCTTCAAAAGAACAAAATCTCCTACCTTGAATTTCAAAAGTCGACATCTTTTATCCGTGTAGCTCTTCTGCTTACTCTAAGTTACCTTCAATCAATCCCATATCACGGTGACTTTCTTGTTGCTGTAGCAAATCTCATCTGGCCTGAGAATGATTCTGTCTTCTAGTTCTGCCCAACACACAAATGACCGACATGGTCGTCCATACAGTGCTTCAAACGGTGCCATGCTAATGCTCGAATGATAGCTATTGTTGTACGCAAACTCTGCCAGATGCAAGTACTTCTTCCAGTTACCTCTAAAGTCTAACGCACATGCACATAACATATCTTTAAGGATTTGAATGACCTGCTCAAATTGCCCATCAGTCTGAGGATGAAATGCTATGTTGAAATTCAAGTCCGTGCCCAAGGCTTCCTGAAAGCTTCTCCAGTACTTGGTGTTGAATTTGGTGTCTCTATCAAATGTGATAGACAAAGGGACTCCATACAGCCACACTATGTTTTGCAAATATAATTCTCCGAGAACTCTTCTCGAGCAAGTTGACCTAAAGGGAACGAAATGAGCCAATTTTGTTAACCTATCGACCAAGACCCAAATTACATCATGCCTTTGCTCCATCCTTGGCAATCCGGTAAGAAAATCCATAGTGATGTGCTCCCATTTCCACCCTAGAATAGGAAATGGTTGAAGCTGACCTACTGGCTTTTGATGCTCGGCCTTCACCTAAAGACAAGTCGCACACTTGGCCATGTATTCCTGGACATCTTTCTTCATACCTCTCCACTAGTATTGTCTCTTCAGATCACGATACATCTTCATGTTCCTAGGATGAATGACGAACTAAGACTTGTGAGCTTCATCCATCATGACTTTCGTCACTTCTGTAATGGCTGGAACTGCTAGGCGCTCCCTAAAGTATAGCGATCCATCAGCATGTATCCTCCATTCTTCAAATTGCTCTCTGTTTTGAATTTGTGTCCAGATTCCCTAAAGGTGTTGGTCTCGCTATTGATTCTGCTTCACCATCTGAACAAGAGTTGGGGTCGTCTCCATATGATACACTGAAACTCTATCGTAGTCTTCAAAGTACTGCAACCCGTACTCACTTATTGTTGTGTCCCTTTTTCAATCCTCGAGAGCCAAATAAGTGAGAATTCCTAAAGACTTCTAGCTGAGTGCATTCACAACCATGTTAGCTTTCCTGGGATAGTATTGTAGCGCAAAATTGTAATCTTCCATGTACTCCATCCATCTTTGCTACCTCAAGTTCAATCCATTTGAGTGAATAGATACTTCAAACTCTTGTGGTCAAAGAATACCTGAAATGTTACCCCGTACAAGTAGCATCTCCAATCTTTAGCGCGTGAATCACTGCTGCAAGCACTAAGTCATGAGTAGGGTAATTCCGCTCATGAGGTCATAACTATCTCGATCCATACGACACCACGCGTCCATGTTGCATCAATACACATCCAAGCCCACGTCCTAAAGCATCTGTGTAAACTTCATACGGCTCATTACTATTCAGAATAATCAACACTAGAGTTGTGGTTAACCGATTCTTTAACTCTTGGAAGGCAAACTCACATTCTTCATCCTACTCAAATCTAACATTCTTCCTGATCAGTCTTATTAGAGGCATTGCTATCTTCAAGAAATCCTTTACAAACTTCCTATAGTATCCTACGAGTCCCAAGAAGCTACAGATTTCTGCCACATTCCTCGGTCGTTCCCACTCCACTATGTCTTCTACTTTTGATGGGTCCACGGAGATACCTTGCTCGAAGATGACGTGTCCTAGAAACTTAACTTCTGTCAACCAGAACTTGTACTTTTTTTCTTGGCATACAACTGGTGCTCCTGTAGAGTCTGAAGTATGATTTTGAGGTGTTGCTCATGCTCCTCCCAACTCTTAGAGTAGACCAAGATATCATCAATGAACATGATCATGAACTGATCCAAATAAGACCTGAATATCCTGTTCATCAAATCCATGAAAGCTGCTGGAGCATTTGTAAATCCAAACGGCATCACTAGAAACTCAAAGTGTCCATATCGGGTCTTGAAAACTGTTTTGGGGATGTTTTCTTCTTTGATCCTAAGTTGGTAGTATCCCGATTGCAAATCTATCTTCGAAAAGTATCATGAACCTCCCAACTGATCAAACAATTTGTCAATCCTAGGTAGAGGATATTTATTCTTCACGGTGACCCGATTTAGTTGTCGATAGTCTATGCATAGCCTAAGAGTTCCATCGTGCTTCTTAGCGAATAGAATCGGTGCCCCCCACAGCGATGTACTATTTTGGATATATCCCTTGTATGCAAGCTCCTGAAGTTGTTGTCTCAATTCTTTCATTTCTGTCGACTCCATTCGATAAGGTGCCGTAGAAATCGATGCTATTCCTGAAAGTAGCTTAACGCTAAACTCAATCTCTCGATGCGGTGGTAATCCTAGCAACTCGTCGAGGAAGACATCTTCAAACTCATCAACTACTAGAATTGCTGCACTTCTTCTCGATGCACTAGGCTCTCCTTCTAGGTTCACGAGGAAGGCGTAGCAAGCTAGATACTTCCGTCCTCTGAGACATGTCTTCATGTCACACCCCGGAATACAAGAGATGACGTAGTAGTTTAATTAAGTTAATTAAGTAGAAATTTAGTTAAAACAAGAATTTAAGAATTAATAAATTATTTATGAAAAAGTGATAATTTTAAAAGCTTTTTAAAAGCGAGCAAATATAATAACTAAGCAAATAGGAATAACAAAATAAACAATAAGGAATTAATAATTAAGAAATAAGGAGAAAGAAGAATGAGTCCCACTGACCCATATCTTGTGCACACACATAATGCTGATAGTATTAAATTATAACCACAGTCCAAAGTAAAGAGAAGAGTTAAATAATACATGCCTTGATTTTATTATTCAAATACCTACTTAATTCTTCTACTGCTTGAATGTCTTGCCTATGGACTCTTCTTGGATCTTAAGCTGATATCCACCTAGAGGGGGAAAAGGTTTAAAACAAATAAAATGTGAGCGAAAGGCTCAGTAGGACTATATTTAAAAAAAAATTTAATGTTAGAAAGACAATTTCCATTATTCAAGAAAATAGTTAGAGAATGAGCTGAAATAAATGAATAGTTAAAATTCAATAAAAATTTTTCTTACCAAAACCATATATTGGTCGACCAGAAAGAATACTATTTTCTCTTTCCTAGGCAAACCATATGTATAACACCACCATAGTGGCCCAGCTGGGTTTTAGGACTTGCCCCCAAGGTCGCACCCTACACGACCCGATCTCTAATATGGCATCATGCCCTTAAATATATTTATATATATATATATCTTTCTATAATTATTAAAATCTCTTTTTACCAAATAAAATCATTTACATTCATTATGAAGTTTATTATGAAAATCATCTTGATCTACTGTTTATAAAACAGTCTATGAAAACTACTTTCAAATCATCATTGAAAATATTTTAATGAAAACCTTTTGAACCCAAAATCATTTTCAAAACTAAGTTACTTAGAAGAGGATAGAAGTCCTACCTCAATTCTCATGTCAATGTCCCATACTGTAATCCTGGTTTGCTATACGTTAGCTCCATGGATTCACGAACTACCTTAAATGGAAACTAGGTCTATCAGTATTTAGCTTAAAATATTCTACGTTGTTAAATTATTTCATGGTGTCCTAGTGTGCCATTTAAGTTTATGAAATCATACTGTGATGTTAAAATCTCAATTGAGGTTCAAAATAGTAAAAACAGATGAAAAATCATTAAACCTCATCATGCCCAGTCGGCCTGCTGTTTGCCCTGGTTCGGCCAGCCGAACTGCATAGTTCAGTCTGTCGAAAAGCCAGGTCCGATCGGCCGAAATTTTCTAGGTTTGGCTTGCCGATCAGATGAATCTAGCCTACTAAACTCATGAATCCAACCTGCCGAATATGAAGTTTGGCCTACCGATTTGGAAAAAATCTAGAATTTTCCAAGCACGGGTTCTCGGCCTTCCAAGCCCAAATCTTCAATTTCAACCTGTTTTCTGAAATCCTAGGCATGGATGATGATCGTAGTTGGTAGAAAAATATAGTAGATTACTTTTTAATGCATTAAAACAAGATTTAAACAAAAATTTTTAAAAATCCCAAAAATGGAGAAAAATAGAGAAAAATGAAAAATCTTGATTCAAATCCATTTTTCTTCAATCAAAGCTTAGATTCTAGTCATTCTTAGTTTCTCTAACTTAGATCAAAAGTTTTCTAGGCTTAGAAAAGCTTAAATTTGAAAATGCAAGAAAAATTGAAAAATTGGAAAAGTTTTGAAAATTTAAAAACTAACCTTCGATTAAGCTTTGAATCATGTTTTTGATTGTCTAATCGAGTTTTTGAGCTTCCAATCTACTAAGTATCGAACCTTGGGTGTGATTTTGAATCAAAATTTTTGAGAGAAATTGAGAGAGAAAGAGAGGCAGATGGAAAAGAGAGAGACACACACGAAAGAGAGTGATAGAGAGTTGAGTGAAGGAGAGGGAGAGAGTGAGAATTAATAAAGGAAAAGAGAGAGCAGTGTGAGAAGGGAAACCATGTCCCACACATGGTTTTCCTTTGTGAGACCTATTAGTCATTTGACAAATTGTTTTGTTTCAAAATTCCAAATAATAATTAAAATAATTATGAGTAATTAAAAATCATTAAAAGAATAAAAAATAACATTAATTTAGAAATTTCACAAAATGATCAAATTGGGTTTAAAATATTAATTACAGCACACTAATCCATCATTTTACATACTAACATTACTTAATTAATTTTAGGGCGTTACACTTCATAAGACGTTCACTCATTATTTGATCATCACCACCTTGGTAAAAGATCGTCGTACCCTTATCAAACACTGAGGTCACTCTCCTAAGTTGGCAGTTGACAACTGCATTATATTTGGACAACCAGTCCATCCCTTGGATTACATCATATGAACTCATGGGAATTACAATCAAATCAATTTTCAAAATCTCATCCCCAATCTTTATTTTACATGATTTACATACATAATTCACACACACCTGCACCAAGGGTAAGGTTATAACTAAGGGTTCATCAAATTCTTCTACTTCTAATCCTGAGGCATGTATAAAAAAGCTTAAAATGAGAGAACGAGTGGCACCGATATCAAATAATGCATGTGCTAAGGACTGAGAAACTAGGATCATACCATCGACGACTGCGTTATTGGTCTGGGCATCCGAACTCCCTGATGTCATGGTGTGAACCTAAACTGGACCTTTTCCTTTTCCTCTACCAACATTGCTAGGTCTTGGGTTAGTCAGCCAATATTGCTGCAGTGAAGGTGACTGCACGCTAGCTGTACTTAGCTCTCGATATTGAGGGGCATTGCTTTGGAAACTCTATGGCTGATGTCCTTGTGTAGAATATGGCAATTGCTAGGGGGAGAATTGATGGAACTGGAGCTGAGGAAATTGCTGAGGCTGAGGTAGAGTATGAGGCTAAGGGTGACGACTAGCTCCTTTTTTAGCCTGAAGTCCTAAACGAGCACTCCTAATTGGGCAATTTCTCTTGATGTGTCCTGGCTACTGGCAATAGTGACAATGGAAGCTGTAGGGATTGTTGCGCCTACTGTTGGATGAACTGCTGCTTTTACTGTTCATGTTACCATGTTGGCTCTTTTTTCTTGAGTTGGATGACTGCTGATGCTCTTCTTATCGCTCCTTTTTGGTCATTCGGACATCCTTGCTTGATCCTCACAGTATTGCAAATAGTCACTTTCCATAGATATTGTTGCTGAGACAAGCTCTCTGAAATTCCTAAGTCGCAGGACAACCACCTATAGTCGAATAGAAGCCTTAAGTCTATCTTAGAATTTGATACACTTCTCACGTTCTGATGCCACTGTGGATGGAGCAAACCTAGCCTCATTGAACCTTGCCTCGCACTCCCGAACTAACATATCACCCTGTGCAACCTGTAAAATTCAGTTGTCTTCTAGTCTCTATACCCTTGTGGAAAGTAGCGATCATAGAATTGCTCCTCGAACCTGTCCCAGCTAATGTTTCCATTGTTCTCTAGGTGCTTTGCTTGCTTCCACCAAGCATTAGCACCACCTTCAAATTTATAAGCTACAAATTCCACATGATACTGCACTAGCATGCCAAGGGTATCTAGGTGTTTTACGATTGAATCTGGCCAATATTCAGCTACTTGTAGGTCCCCTTTTCTGTAGAAGGTCGAAATAGATATACGCCAGAACTCCTTAAAGTACTCATGCTGATGACTAGCCTCAAAATCCTTCAGTCTTGCTCTTGCTGCCATCTATCAAAAAGCGGCAAACATGGCCTCATCATGCCCTCATCATTCCCAAGATCAGCGTGAGCTGTCGAACGACGTCTAGGTGCCACTCTCTCACTTCTGAAAACAAAATTTGGAATGTTGGTGGAATTATATTGTCGTACTTATGTGTGCATAATTCCCAAGGTTCATACCTTGAGCTCAGATACCATTCTGTTATGCTCCGGAGTACAGGAGGTGACGTGGCGGGTATATTAAGTTAATTAAAAAGAAGTTTTAATTAAAACACAAGTTTAAGAATTTGATTAATTATAGAAAATGTGATAATTTAAAAACCCTTTTAAGCATATATAATAATTAAACAAATAAGATAAAAACAAAATAAGATAAAATAATAAAGAAAAGGAGAATGTAGGTGTTAGATCCCACTGACCCACAACTTGTGTACACACATAGTATCAACAATAATTAAATACAACCACAGTCCAAAATAAAAAGAGAAAGTTAAAGTTATACATGCCTTGATTTTATAATTATAATAACCTACTTGGCTCTTTTACTACTCGTAGGTCTAGTCAACGGACTCTTCTCCAATCTTAAGTTGTACTCCACCTAGGGGAAAAGGTTTTAAAACAAATAAAAGTAAGCGAAAAGCTCAGTAGGACTATACAAGGAAATAATTAAGAAACAAAGTTAGGTAAATGAATTCATTTAAATAAATCTTTTTGAAAACAGTTCGTCCAGAAAGCACCTTTAATCTTTCTTGGGCAAACCATATATATAACACCACTGTAGTGGCCCGGTTGGGTTTCAGGGCCTGCCTCCAAGATCGCACGCTATACGATCTGATATTTGATATGGCATCATACCCGTCTATATATTTTTATTAGTTATCAAAAATATCTTTTTACCGAGTATTCTCATTTATATTCATTTTGAGGTTTGTTATGAAAATCACCTCGATCTACCATTTATGAAAACAATCATTAGAAATCCTTTTTCAATCAATCATTGAAAACATTTTGATAAAAATTCCTTTAAGGCCAAAATCATTTTAAAAATTTGGTTGTCAAAGAAAGAGGTAGAAGGCTTACCTCAATTGTAACACCCCAAAATATAATGCTAGAAATAAACATGGATGATGTGAGAATTACAATGTACTTACTAAGCATTAGCTTATTCAAGTTTATATCATGTTGCAGATAAAGGTAAAAGAGTCATGGAATAGGTGGAGGACCGAGACGGACGTGTAAGCTAAGTAAGATAAATTGCAAATGGAAGACACCAAGAAAGAAAAGAAATTTTTATGAAATAAACTATGTTTTTAAATTTTGAATTTTAAGGATTTAAATTAAGTTTTATAATTTTGAGAATGTTTATTTGATGGACTTTTATTATTTTATAAATTTTCTTCCGCATTAAAACTGTATTTTAACAAATTTTATTTTAATTGTTAGGACTGCCGATCGAGTCCGACCTACTGAAGTATATATGCAAATTTTATTAATGTTTAAAGGATGTTTATAATCAAGTAATTTAAAAAAATGGATTAAATTATTATATAATGATTAAGTTATTTAAATAATAATAATAATTATAATAATAATAATAAATGTATTTGACCATGAGTTTTTATGACTTTAATATTTTAGTGTGATAAACTATTTAAGGAAATGTTTATAAATGAGTAATATATTAATGTATATTCATATGTATGTATATAAAAAAAAAATTCATGGATCCTGGGTTATATTTTCAATTTATCTTTTTAATTAAATAGTTTATCTTATAAATAAAAGTATTACGAAAGAAAGGTAACGACATCTGTAACGTCCGTAATAGGGGGTGTTACAGGCTTTGGTATTAGAGCAGATTTCCAGTTGCAATTTATATCGCCACACGTCAGTCTAAGTCCTCCAAGTAAGAATGTTTTAAAGTCATATGTTAAGATGCAAGTATGATAATAAGTGCAAGGTTTAAGGATTAATGCTTTAGTAGTGAAACTTCTCTCATAAAGTAAAATATTATTCTTAAATTCCTAAGTCTTTTAGGAAATCAACTATGGACGGCTACCGAAGGATGCAAACTCGCACCCAGACCAACAAAAGACTGATGACAATGATTGACGAGCTACAAAGATAGCTAGAGGAGCAAAGAAGAGAGATTGCTGAATTAAGAGCTAACGGCCGCAATGGCGATCAACGAGGCAATGATATGCCTCCTCCTCCTCCTCAGCCACAAGTCAATGAAGTCCCGGCTCCTGCTGCTGAGCCGAGAGCAGTCTACCAAGAACCTTTGCTAGTAAGATGGAAGAGGGTTAAGCCAGTGGACTTTGAGGGTTCTAAGGATCCATTAGTCGCACAAGGATGGTTAAAGACTATTGAAGCCACCCTAAGACTCATGGGTTTCACGGATAACAAGAAGGTTCTCTGTGCATCTTACTGCCTCACCATGGAGGCTAGGATTTGGTGGGATGGCATCGAACAAATCAGAAATGTTGAAGAAATATCTTGGGCCGACTTCGTTCATGAGTTCAACACGAAGTTCTTCCACATGAATATTGCCAGGAAGCACTATGACGAGTTTGAGAATCTGCGCCAAGGAGATATGTCGGTTACAGATGTGGTACCAAGTTTGATCAACTAGCTCGCCTATGCCCAAGGATGGTTAGCGATGAAAGTGAAAGGGTCAGAAGGCTGATCAGAGTCCTCTGTCTGGAGATTGCTGCTATTGTTGATGGGACTAGTCCACCCAGAAACTAGGAGCAAGTTGTTTTGAGGGCCCAGCGTGCAGAATTCCACTTGTCTAAGTTAAGAAGGAACTAGCCTCAGCCAGGTTAGCAGGCAAACCATGCAAGCAACCTGAACCGCCCTCTATACCGGAACAACCACAACAACCAGAACTGGAGGAATAACAATAAAAGGAAGAGCTACCCTTAGAACCATCAGGGCCAAGGTAATAAGAGGTTTAATGGCAGCCAGCACAACAACAACAACAACAACAACAGGCAATTTTAAACATGTGCAAGATGTGGAAAGAATCATCCTGGAGAATGTCGTATGGGGTCTAATCGGTGTTTTATCTGTGGACAAGAAGGTCACTTTGCCAAGAACTGCCCCAGACAGATGAATGCCCAAGTTCAAGCCCCACAGAGAGCTCCTCCAGCCCAGCTTCACCAGATGCAAGCCTCCCTTGAAGGGCCACCAATTAGTCAAGGAAGACTTGAAGCCCCACCTACGAATGCTCGGATTTATGCCATGACGAAAGAACAGGTGGCTGCTGAAGCTTCAATGTGGTCACAGGTTAGATAACGAGCCTATCTACTAATGCTTATGTTCTCTTTGAGACGGGTGCCACTCATTCTTTTGTATCCTCATCTTTTGCTAAGAAGTTAGGGCTTTGTTTATAGCCTATGAGATAGGGATTCACTATGACACTACCCTCCAGGGAAGTGATGATATCTACGCACTGTTTGCGTACTATTCCCCTATGGATTTTTTATAGGGAACTCTTCGTCGACCTTATTGTGATCGACAGTATGATTACGATATGATTTTTGGAATGGATTTTCTAAGCAAGTACAATGCTTCTATTGAATGCCGCAAACGAAAGGTGATCTTCCATCTAGAAGGTGAACAGAAGTTTGTATATGTGGGCGAGTCTAGGAAGAAACTGAGTATATTCTTATCCACCATGAAAGCAAGGAAGCTACTAGCTAGTGGCTGCATGGGTTACTTGGCGAATATTGTAGATAAAAACCAAAAAGAAAAGACAAGGATAGAAGATGTGGAAGTAGGACGAGAATTTTTAGATGTGTTTCCAGATGATCTGTCAAGCTTACCTCCCGATAGAGAAATTGAATTCAAAATCGAGCTCGCTCCAGGCACAGAACCGATTTCAAAGGCACCTTACAGAATGGCCCTAGTAGAGTTAAAAGAGCTTCATACGCAATTAAAGGAACTACTCGACAAAGGCTTCATTAGGCCTAGTCACCACCATGGGGAGCTCCAGTCTTGTTTGTGAAGAAGAAGGATGGCACAATGAGACTCTGCATCGACTACAGAGAGCTGAACAAGGTGACAATCAAGGACAAGTACCCGTTGCCTCGAATCGATGATTTGTTTGATCAGCTTAAGGGTGCATCTATGTTCTCAAAGATTGACCTAAGGTCGGGATATCACCAGTTGAAGATTAAAGAAGGAGACATCCCAAAGACTGCCTTCAGATCGAGGTATGGTCACTACGAATTTATGGTGACGCCTTTTGGTCTAACGAATGCGCTTGCAGCCTTTATGGATATGATGAATCGGGCATTCAAGGATTTCCTTGATAAATTTGTTGTTGTGTTTATCGATGACATTCTTGTCTATTCAAAGAATCAGGAGGAACATGAGGAGCATCTAAGAATTGTGTTGGAAACATTAAGAAGACATAAGTTATATGCGAAGTTCTCCAAGTGCGAGTTTTGGCTTGACCGAGTGTCTTTCTTAGGCCATGTAATATCAAAGGAAGGAATCATGGTAGAACCTGCTAAGGTAGAAGCTGTTCTCAACTAGAAGCAACCGACCAACGCTAGTGAGATCAGAAGTTTCTTGGGCCTAGTCGGTTATTATCGGAGATTTGTGGAAGACTTCTCTAAGATAGAAGCGCCACTCACAAATCTAACACACAAAGGAAAGAAGTATGAATGGACAGAAGCGTGCGAGAAGAGTTTCTAAGAACTGAAGAAGAGGCTAACGACAGCTCCAGTCTTGGCCATTCTGGAAGGAGACGACGGATTTGTAATCTACAGCGATGCTTCTAAGATGGGCCTTGGTGCTGTATTAATGCAGAATGACAGAGTGATTGCTTACGCGTCAAGACAACTGAAGGATTATGAAAAGAACTATCCTACACATGATCTGGAGTTAGCAGCAGTTGTTTTCGCATTGAAGATATGGAGGCATTATTTGTATGGGGTTCAATGCAAGATCTTCACTGACCATCAAAGTCTAAAGTACTTCTTCACTCAGAAGGATCTAAACATGAGACAGCGGAGATGGCTAGAGTTGGTGAAGGATTATGATTGTGAAATCCTTTATCACCTTGGAAAAGCTAATCGAGTGGCTGATGTTTTAAGTAGGAAGTCAGCGGCTACATTGATGTCAGTGCAAGCTAAGCGGCTACATTGATGTCAGTGCAAGCTATGTCTCAACCTTTGAGAAAGGAAATTCAGGACTTTGGTTTGGAGCTTGTCACAGGCCAGCTATCACACTCACTCTTGCTCCAACACTACAGGATGAAATTCGAAGTAAGCAAGATGATGATGTAAGCCTCGTGAGAATCAAGCAGGAAAAGAAAGAAGGAAAATGTGAAGAGTTTCGTGTTGCTGATGACGGGACTCTATACCTTAAGGATCGTATCTGTGTTCCTAATGTTGATGAATTAAGGGAAAGGATCTTGGCAGAAATGCATGACACTCCTTATTCAATTCGTCCAGGTGCAACGAAGATGTATAATGATCTAAGGGATAATTTTTGGTGGTTTGGAATGAAACGTGATGTTGCCATGTATGTGAAGAAATGTTTGACATGCCAGCAAGTTAAGGCTGAACACCAGAGACCTGGTGGTGATCTACAGTCAATCCGGATATCAGAATGGAAATAGGAAGATATCGCAATGGATTTCATTACCGGTTTGCCCAGGACTATGAACGGTTATGACGCTATATGGGTCGTGGTGGATCGACTGACAAAGACGGCGCATTTCATTCCTATCAAGATCACATACTCTATGGAATGGTTAGCGAAACTCTATGTCAAAGAGATTGTACGACTGCATGGGATTCCTAAGTCTATCATTTCAGACCGTGATGGCAGGTTCACATCCAAGTTTTGGAAGAGTGTTCAGGCTGCTATGGGAACCAAGTTGCATTTCAGTACAGCTT
>CAMOHE010005089.1:446-16504 GCA_946598075.1 Artocarpus hirsutus
TGAATTTTGAGCTCCTAAATTGCCCATGGAATTTTGGGCAAATCAATTACCAGCCAAAAAAGATGCTCAATCTAAAGCAAATAAAGTAAGTTTCCTAAATGGCTTAAAAGCCTTACAATAATATAAAAGTAAACGCATGTTTTGTAAAAGAAAAGGAAACTAGAAAATAATTAGGCAATTAGCTGATTCTTCTCGCCACTTGTCGCCTCAAATTGGGAAAGTAACTGAAATGGAATGTAGTGAGATTTCATAAAAACAATCGTGTAAGCCTTTGTTTCACGACGGTTTTCATAAAAACAGTCGTGAAAAAGTTGGTCTGAAGCTAAAAAAAAACCAAAATTTTTGGTTTCCCATAATATGAATAGTCCCATATTTTCACCATTAATACAATGCCCTGACTTCATAATCACATAATTACATTGAACTATAAAATTTTTACAAAATCATATATATATATATATTTACATTGTAAAGTCATATACTCTTTTTATGCTTGCACAAGAGTTGATGTATTCTTGGTGTCTAAGTCCATGTCTTTATGTGTGAGGTAAAGAAACGATAACAAAAAATAAATAGAATTAACAAAAATATTGAAAATAAAACTAATTAACTAAAACACAAACACAAACACATAGTCATAGAAGCTTATCGCACGCACATAACCGTTAATACTTCCATTCTAGGGTTTCTCCATGTTACGCCTTCATGGACTGCATAAATCAACCCAAAGGTTCATTTTGATGATGACATTGAAAATTCAACTTGAAAACCATCTCAAAAACTAATATTTAAAGTGGTGCTACACTTCCTAGGTTAACAGAACCTAGGCTTTGATACCAAACTCTATAACACCCTTAAGTGGGGGCTAATAGTTTTTAATGAATTAAATACATATCAAAAATTAAAAATAAAGCATTAAAAGAAATTTATCAAGGACTTAAATGAAAACCTCTCAAACCAAAATAAAAATATAAACAACAATTAAATCATAGTTTAATGTAGCACCTTAAATTTAATAATATAAAACCGTTATCATCACCATTTCAACCCTTAACACAACTTAATACAGTCACAAAAAGCAACATATGATGCTTACATTATCATGAAGGACATTCTTTAGCAAATGAAGCAATTCTAATATAATATAGCTACATAGGTTCCTCAATTATGTTTCTTGTCACCACCTCATACATTGTAAGTCTTGAAAAGATGAAAATATAGGGGAATGAGCGACAACATGCTCAGTAGGAAAAACCATTACTCAACTTTAGGTTTTTATCATTACATAATAAAACTTGCATGGTTATTTAGTTCTCATTCATTATTCATCTTAGAAGATTCATTATGATTATATTCCATGGATACCTTACATTAATCATTATTGAGTTCCATTTACATACATATGCACAAATATTATAGTTCATTAATGTTCCTAGGTATCCACATTCCAATAGGGTATTAACTCATCGAAACCCAAATGGGCACACTCTTCCACTCTTCAATCATTCCTAGAGTGTCAGGTGAGGGGACATCAAGCCCTAGGTCCTCACCAAGTTGATTCTTGTATAGTGCATTCTAGGACTTTCGATCCAAAAGAGGGCCGTTGCCTCCCTCTTATTTTACCTTTTACAGTATTCATGCCCAAAGACGTAATCGCTACCCTCTTCTTGTCTTATCATTCCTCTATAATCAATCTTTATTTATAGAGTTAGTTTCCTAACTATGTTTTTCAATTTACAACAACATATGTCAAATCAATTTATTCCTCATTGTCTAATACAGGACGAGTTCATGCCATAGTCTCATATATGACACTCATATAATAGTAGTTCAACATACATATATATCTTTTAGTATAACAAACAATTTTAATTCTATAAAAACCTCACAAAAGATGAGTAATAGAATCCCTACCTCTTGGTGAATACTATTTTGATAACTTCCAGTTCACAATACAAAGTTTACTACGTAAGCTCCAAGTACTTTGTTATCCTACGACTTATAAAATAACTATACTTTAACTATATTCCCAATCCATAATCACAACTATTAACCATCTATTATTATTATTATGCCATAATCATTTATATGAAATCCTTAAAACATTTTATAACATAAAATAATAAAAAACAGGCGAGTTTGGACTACCCGATTGGCCTACTGATCAATGTTTTTGGCCTTTCGAGCAAAACTGTGATTTTTGGACCCTTTACCAACCAGCCAATCTCAAAGTTTGGCCTATGTGTACTGTTCAACCATCGCCTGGCTGAAAATGTCAGTTGTTCTTGCTTGCCGATCTGCCAGATCGGCCTACCGCTAGAAACCTGGAAAAATAGAGTTTTCTTCGTTCCCGAGGAAGATCGGCCTATCGCTAGAAACCTGGAAAAATAGAGTTTTCTCTGTTCCCGAGGACTTTGAGCTCCAAAGCTCAATCTGACTTAATTTCTCAATTCTCAAACCATAAGAAATGTATAAGACTCTTAGTATATCATGTTTTAAACATTTATTAATCATCTCTTTCAAATCTTTACACATAAAACACATTTAGACCATAAAACTTCAAGTTTCACAAAACTTATGCAAGAACATGTTTCAAATCCAAAATACTCAAACTCAAAACAATACAACTCAGTTTTTAAAGGTGTTTAGAGTTTCAAAACGTTTCATAAACATCTATAAACATTAACAACACATTTCTCACAATTTTATGCCGAAATACAACTCAAAACCAAAGTTAAGGCTTTAGAAATCTAACTTGAAACTTAGCTCAAAATTATGGTTTGATCTTGAAAATCTTTGAGCCTCTTTGATCCTTGAGGTTGTGAAGAATCATTTGTGAAATTTTGTGAAAGATTAGCTTGAGTTCTCCTTTGGTCTTCCTCTAGTTTGTCTCACAGTGGAAAAGGAAAAGAAGAAAAAAAAATAAGAAAAGAGAGAGAGGACCAGGGAGAGACGTGAGGGAAAGAGAGAGAATTGATCTGAATGGAGGGGAAATAATTGAGGGAGGTAGGTAATGAGTCTTCTACAGCGAATTGTAGACATATAATGCCAAATAGCATTTTTGTAATTAATTAGAAGTTCCAAGGTTATTTTGGTAAATATATTAAATTAGTATAGAAAAATTTTAGAAAATTTAAAAATAGGTAAAAATAAATAATATGAAAAAGATTTTAAATGAAACAAATTTTTAATTGGTACACTAATAATTAATTTAATTATAATGATACCTTTTAGGGAAATAATGGGTGTCAAAATGAATAACTTACTACAGGCTCAACATGAATATTATGAGACTGCAAAATAAATCTTGGATAATCTTGAAGACATGTTTGGAGGCCAAGAAATAACAAAATGGCAAGGGGTGATTCAGAAACTTTTGAATTGCAAACAAAGACTGGGGATGTTTATAAAGGAGCATATGATGTTGGTCTTGGGTTACCTTACTGAGGCTCAAGCCTATGGAGCTGACATTGATGCCGAGTCATAGATGACTATGGTTTTTCAGACTCTATCACAAGAGTTCATCCCATTTAGAGCTTCATACAATTTGAGTAATAGACAGGATGTGACCTTAACAGAGTTAATGTAGCAATTACGAGACTTTGAAAATCTAATCAGGGAAACTCCTGCAGGTGGCAAGGCCAACTTGACGGCTACATCTGATTCTAATCCTAATTCTAGGAATGGAAGGAAGCAGATGGCTAACAACGGGATGTCTTCTATTCCTGCAAATGGCAAGAATAAGAAGAAGAAAAAGAAGAACTTAAAAGAAACTGAAGTCTTTTTTTGTGGGAAGATTGGGCATATAAAGAAGAATTGCAAGGATTTCCTTACCCAAAAAGGTAGGTGTGATTTTCTGGTGATTGAAACTTGTTTGGTTAAGGAATCGAGTGACACTTGGGTCATAGATTCTAAAGCAACTAATCATGTTTGTGTTTCTCTATAGGGGTTAAAAGAAACGAGAAGTCTGTTGCATGAGGACTTCATGCTTCAGATGGACAATGGATCTTAATGTTTGTTGAACCAGTAGGAAACAACTGTGAGATTGTTTTTATGTTCCTAAAATTTAAAGACTCTTATTTAGTTTCTTTTAATAATAAAGTGACATTTGAAAAAATAAATTTTTTAACTATGATAGATAGATGCAAAATAATCTATATTTTATCAAACCTAAGATGGACTTATTGCTCAACACTAAGGTTAATGATAATAACTCAAAAAGATTTAAGACTTCTCACTCTAATAAGACATATCTTTGGCATTTAAGATTAGGTCATATTGGCCTAAATAGGATTCAAAGGTTGATAAGGGATAGACTTTTAAGTCACTTAAAGATGGAATCTATACCACAATGTGAATCTTGTTTAGAGGGCAAAATGACCAAAAGACTATTTGAATCTAAAGGCAATAAGGCTGAAGGGTTTCTAGAACTTGTGCATAGTGATGTTTGTGGTCCTATGAACATCTAGGCACGAGGAGGGTATGGTACTTCATCACTTTTATTGATGATTGCTCAAGGTATAGGTATGTCTAGCTAATGCATCACAAAAGCGAAACTTTTGACAAGTTCATGGAGTTTTGGGTTGAAGTGG
Organism: Artocarpus hirsutus; assembly: GCA_946598075.1. Taxonomy (NCBI): domain Eukaryota; kingdom Viridiplantae; phylum Streptophyta; class Magnoliopsida; order Rosales; family Moraceae; genus Artocarpus; species Artocarpus hirsutus. The sequence continues at coordinate 5,039 of CAMOHE010005089.1, forward strand.
AAAAGCAATTAGGTAAACCTATAAAGGTACTTTGATCCGATCGAGGTTGTGAATACCTCTATGATGAGTTCTTGAAACACTTATTAGAGAATGGGATTTTATCCCATTTGACTGCACTGGACACTCTATAACAGAATGGCGTAGTTGAGAGAAGGAATAGGATTTTGTTAGACATGGTCAGGTCCATGATGAGTTACTCATCATTGCCTTTATCCTTTTGGGGATATGCACTACAAACCACATATTTTCTTTTCAACAATATGCCTTCAAAATCAGTTCCTAAAACTCCTCATGAGTTAAAGATAGTGAAAAAGACATCCTTAAACCATATTCACATATGGGGATATCCAACTCATGTCTTGTGTAAGGAAGCGAATGAGTTGGAAGCATATTTGAAGGTTTGTGTATTTGTAGGATATCCAAAAGGGACTAAAGGTGGCTATTTTTATAACCTAAAGGAAAATAAAGTCATGGTTTCAACAAATGCAATGTTCCTTGAGGAAAGTTACATGAACAACTTTAAGCTTCAAAGTAAAGTGGTACTAGAGGAGTTGGGAAGTGATTTGATCACTTCGGGGATTCTGATAGAAACTAATCCAATCAATTTAGAAAAACCAACCGAACAACAACCTAAGGGGCTTCGGTGTAGTGGGAGGATTGAGCACCAACCCAAGAAGTATATGTTCAATGGTGAGACCTTTTTGGCTGAACCAGAGGAACATAACAGTGATCCTTGCACTTACAAAAAGGCTATAGAAGATGTTGATTCAAAACTCTAGATAGAAGCCATGAACACTAAGATAGAGTCTACGGAGACTAATCGGGTATGGGAACTTCTTGTTCTTCCCGAAGGGGTAAAACCACCCATAGGGTGTAAGTGGATCTATAAGGAAAAGAGAGGAGCAGATGAAAAAGTCAAAACCTATAAGGATAGACTAGTAGCTAAAGGATACACACAAAAGGAAGAAATAGACTAGTAGCTAAGGGATACACACAAAAGGAAGAAATCGATTATGAAGAAACGTTTTCACCTATAGCCATGCTTAAGTCCATCTATATTCTCTTGTCTATAGCCACTGCTCTTAACTATGAGATTTGGCAAATGGATGTTCAGATGGCCTTTTTGAATGGTTATCTTAATAAGTCTATATAAATGATATAGCCAGATGGGTTCAAGGCCAAGGGTTAGGAGGGTAGGGTTTGTAAGCTTCTAAAGTCAATTTATAGACTCAAGCGGCTTCCCGTACTTAGAACATAAGATTTGATCAGGTGAACAAGACTTATGAGTTTGAACAAAATGTGGACAAACCATGTGCTTACAAATACATTAAGGATGGAAAAGTAGTTTTTCTAATGCTCTATGTAGATGATATTCTGCTGATTAACAATGACTTTGGGGCATTGTCATCTGTCAAATTATGGTTGACTAAGCAGTTTGACATAAAAGTCTTGGGTGAAGCTAATTATGTTTTCGGTATCCAGATCTTTTGAGATAGGAAAAACAAAATAATAACTTTATCCCAAGCAATCTGCATAGATAAAATTTGCAAGAGGTTGGCAATGTAGGATTCTAAGAAAAGTGGGCAAGCATCTAGGTTTGGAATTGCTCTTTCTAAGAAATCCTCGCCTAAGTCTGATGAGGAAACAAAATACATGAAGAAGGTGCCTTATATTTCTACAATTCCTAGTCTCATGTGTGCCATGCCTTGCACATGGTCGGATATTAGTTATGCAGTTGGGATAGTAAGTCAATTTCAGCCGGATCTAAGACTGAACCATTGGGTTGTAGTCAAGCATATTTTCAAGTACCTAAGGAGGACTCGAGGATATATGTTTGTATATTTGGGTGAGGATTTATCACCTCAAGGATATACTAATTCAGATTTTCAACCCTGTCTAAATTCGAGAAGATTGACTTCTGGTTTTGGGTATGCAACGATGCCATTGTTTAGAGAAGTGTTAAGTAAGATTGCACTTCAGATTCAAAAATGGAAGCCGAGTATGTGGCAGCTAGTGATGCTTCAAAAGAAGCTGTGTGGCTCTACAAGTTTCTTTGAGATCTTGAGGTAGTTTCTGGCATGGATAAGGCGGTATTGCTATATTGTGATAACACTGTAGCAATAGCTAATGCTAAGGAACCAAGATTTCACAAGAAGAGTGAGCATATTCATCGAAAATATCATGTGATAAAGGACTTTGTTGAGGGCGGGCGTTTTGCCACATGCAAAATCACATCTAAGGACAATTTAGTTGATCCATTCATGAAGACACTAGCTACAAGAGTTTTCGAGAGGCATGTGGAACCTATGGGGATGCATGCTATGTCCTATTTACTCACTTAGTGCAAGTGGGAGATTGTTAGACATGTATGCCCTAAGGATTAAAATGCTGTAATATGTTTTTTTAGACATTTTATCAATAAAGAAATTATTCATATACCAATTATTGTCCTCTTTATGTTCATATTTTTTGAATGTATGTTAAGCAAATAAAAGTCTAAGACTGTTAATCTAAACCTTAAAAAATTAGGTATATGATGGACAGATTATGTGGAAGACATGATTCTCAAGGGGATGGTCTAAATCATAAGATCCGCAATCGAGGGAATAAATTGGGGCTCTTTATTTATGCTAAGATTGTTATGTTGTCTATATCCCTAATGGGAAATGGTTTGTCTTAGCAATCAGAGTTAGACTTCGTGAATAGAAACTTTATTACATTATCATAGGTGACGATGTATTAGATCGAGACACATAGTGAAATTGATTTGGAGTAATAATTATATCTGTGCAAATCAATTTACTTTAGACAATCATATGTGTTATATCTTAATCCTGAAATGACTAATGGGCCTGTTGCTTTGACTTATGCTTTTAGATGAATCCATAGCTCCATTAGTGGAGTCAATATATTCTTTTATACGCATTATCCTCTAATTGGAAAACTAATGCGCTCAATTATTTAGATACATTGGTGTAACCAAATCATATACTATCTGGTGAGATATAGAATGTGAGATTAAAATAATTAGGAAGGCAAGAAGGAATTCTTCCTTAAGCCGATTATGAATATCCTTGGGGATATGACACATTATGATATGTTATGAACACTTAGCTAATTTAGGCTTCGTAATTTTATATAGTTCGGGAGTGCAGCTCTAAGCTTTTAGTGAAGAAACATTAGAGGTGATAATTATAAAATATATATCTAAGATATTATATTTTATAATTATTAGAGCTTGAACTATATAAAGTCCATCAGGTCCTCTTTGCTATCTCATAATAAATCCTATAACAATATGGCATGCTTTTCCAATAAATTGGTGACTTATGTTAAATTATTAGATTGGCTGAAATTTGATAGGATCAGATAATTCATGTCTGTTTATCGATTGAATTAATTTTGTAAATTAATTCAAGATAAACTTGTTGAATTATTGTGAATATTTATTTTCCTAGAAATTTTCTTAATATGACTGTTTTAATCAAATATTATCTAGCGTGAGCAAGTTTGGTAGGCCGATCTGTTAATTTAGTTTGCTGACCTAATGATAATTTGATCATGTGTTTTTGATGGGATTTTATCAAAAGTTGATCCAGATTCAAATTTTTTAGGCCTTATATGATAATGACCAACTTTGGGTACGACCTCTATAAATGGGGAGTGAGTTTTTAGAGTTAGTTTGGTAAATTGAGAAGTTAAGAGTGAGTATATAGTGTTAGATACTCTGAAACTCCTTGAGAGCTTTTGTATACAATCACAAACTTTTGTTTTGGGTTTTTTTAATTAGTTGGAAGGAGAGTCACCGATGGAAGAGTTGTACGATGTATGCCCACACACATTCCGATCATGGATAGAGAATAGCAAAGAAGAACAGTTGGTTGAGGCTCTTTTGGAACGTTCTTCTCTTCCCAGATTGCAGGAGCTCTTCGACACTCAATGGTTAGTAAGATCTAGTTAATTTTTGTATATAGCATGTCAAACTTACGTTTTAAAAAATACTCTGATTTAAAATTTTTAAAATTCCGTTGCGTACTTGTTTTTCCAACAATCACATATACTAACATTGATTGACATTATAAAACAAATAATAACTAAAAACTCAATGAAAAAACCCCTGAATAACTTAAACTAATATCTAAAAAATTAATTGTAATAAGTAAAAAAAATTAATAATAATTAGAATAATTAAAACTAAAACTAATAGCCCTATGTAATAAAAACTAATAACACTAATTAATAGCAAAAACTAGTAAAAACTAAAAGCATGTGACGGAGAAAACTTACCCAGAAGAGGACGCGAGGAGAGGTGATGAACTCGACAATGACGAGATCTAAATGCAACAGAGGCATGGGCGAGGCAAGGTTTAGGAGGTGTAGAGGCAAGGACGGTGGAGGCAATGACAAAGGTGAAAGGACAGAGAGAGAGTGAAACTAGCACGATGGAGAGAGGCAAGAGAATATAAAGTAGTACTGTTGTTGGTTCTTTGGGGTTTGATTTTTTAAACCCTATGCTTTTGATAGATTATTAGATGACAGTTTCTGAGAAACCGTCATCAAATACTATGTACTAGACAATAGTTTCTTGAAAATGATCATCTACAGTGCAACACAAAAATCCAAAACATGGAGGTCTTCATGCCATGAATTATTGGAAAATGATATGTGGCGAAATTTTAAAAATTTTGAAAACAAAGTCTTTTCCACAAGTTTGGCATACTAAGTGCATAAATTAATAAAAGATCTTATATAGCTCTCTAGTAGACTAAAGACTGTAGAAACTCCAATTAGAGAAGAATGCTCTAAAAGAGTTTCAATCAACCAGTCTCCTTTGCTATTCTCTTTCCACGATCAGAATATAGGTGATCACATGTTGTATAGTTATTCCTTCAATGACTCTTCTTTCAACCACTTGAGAAAACCAAGAGCTAATATTCTAGATGTTGAACACAAGCTCTTTAAGATTTTCAAAGTTTTTCTCACTAGGAAACTCACCCTATAATTGCCAATTGATCTGAGGAACAATGAAAAATAGTTCCTTTTATATAATGGTTGAATTTGGGGTCAATCCCTATTAGATTAGGCTTCAAAATTCAAATTTGAACCAACTTCTAATAAAAAATGTGTCAAAAATGTGTAATAGGATTATTGCATGGTTGGCCTGCAAATCAATGTGGTCGGCCTCCCAAATTGGCTCCACTAGCCTATCGAACTTGGCCACCAGCCTACCGACCGAATGATAATCTAGAAATCTTAAAATATCTTATTTCACGTGGTAATCTTAGATTGAGCCTCAGTTTTAATTCAAATAACCCAATAGATAAGTTATCTTATTAAAATTGCCATATACATATAATTCCGTATAAAATAAAATATTATCCAAATAATTTAACATGTTTATCTTCAATTAATTCACAAAATTAATTCAACCAATAAACCAACATGAATAATTAAATCCAATCTATCAAATTTTAACCAATCTAATAATTAGCATAGGTCACCAATATGTAGGAAAAACATGCCGTATTGTTACAGAAATTATTATCAGCTAGAAAAAGGGACCTGATAAACATATATAGATCAAGCTCCTATAATTATAGAAGAACATATCCTAGATACATGTGTTTTATAATTATCAACTCTAACACCACTCCACTAAAAGCTTAGAGCTGCACTCTCAAACTATACAAAATTATAAAGCTCCAATAAGCTAATCGTCCATGACATAACATACTCACTACAACAAATTTGAGATACGACCTTTATTTAATGACCGTTTCTCAAAAACCATCGAGATAAGGCGAAAAAAAAACAACTAGTTATGCCCGCAAACACGAACACCGTCATGGTAAGTTGGGGAGCTACCACGACGGTTTTTTAAAAAACTGTCGTGGTAGCTCATACTTACCACAACATTTTTTTAAAAAACTATTGTGGTAGCTCACTACTAGAATCTTGAGATTATACAACCCTTATTTAACAACGTTTTTTCAAAACCCGTCATGGTAAGGAGAGGTAAAAACATAGAGAGGATACTTGAAAATACAAAAACCATTGTGCTAGTGTGTAGAACCTTTCACAACTGTTTTTAGTAAAAACCATCGTGGTAGGTTAATTTGGACGGGGATTAAAAATTTTGAATAAGGAACCTTTCACAACGATTTTTATAAAAACTGTCGTGAAATGTTTAGCATCTTGATGAGTGCTTAAATTTGGGCGGGGGACTAACCTTTCATGACGGTTTTTATAAAAACCGTTGTGAAAGGTTCCGCATCTTGACAATTTGGGTTACAGACTAAAAACTCAAATATGCAGACCTTTCATGATGGTTTTTATAAAAACAGTCGTGAAAGGTGAATATGACCTTTCACAACGGTTTTTGTGAAAGGTAAATTTGGACGGGGGACTAAAAAATTTGAATATAAAAACCGTCCTGAAAGGTTCTGCATGCTACAAATTCTGAATATTGGGACCTTTCATGACAGTTTTTATAAAAACCATCATGAAAGGTTTCACATCTCTGCGTGTGCTTAAATTTGGGCGGGAACTAAAAATTTTGAATATGGGACTTTTCACGACGGTTTTTATAAAAACTATCATGAAAGGTAAATTTGGACAAGGGACTAAAAATTTCAAATATGGGACCTTTTACAGTGGTTTTTATAAAAACTGTCGTGAAAGGTTTCGCATACTGAAAATTCTAAATATCGAAACCTTTCACGACGGTTTTTATTAAAACCATTGTAAAAGGTTATGCATCTTGGCGCATGCTTAAATTTGGGCGAGGGACTAAAAATTTTGAATATAGGATCTTTTACGACGGTTTTTATAAAAACCGTCGTGAAAGTTTCTGTATCTTGACGCATGCTTAAATTAAGGCTGGGGACTAAAAATTTTGAATATATGGAACCTTTTATGACAGTTTTTATAAAAACCATCATGAAAGGTTTCACATCTCTGCGTGTGCTTAAATTTGGGCGGGAACTAAAAATTTTGAATATGGGACTTTTCACGACGGTTTTTATAAAAACTATCATGAAAGGTAAATTTGGACAAGGGACTAAAAATTTCAAATATGGGACCTTTTACAGTGGTTTTTATAAAAACTGTCGTGAAAGGTTTCGCATACTGAAAATTCTAAATATCGAAACCTTTCACGACGGTTTTTATTAAAACCATTGTAAAAGGTTATGCATCTTGGCGCATGCTTAAATTTGGGCGAGGGACTAAAAATTTTGAATATAGGATCTTTTACGACGGTTTTTATAAAAACCGTCGTGAAAGTTTCTGTATCTTGACGCATGCTTAAATTAAGTCTGGGGACTAAAAATTTTGAATATATGGAACCTTTTATGATGGTTTTTATAAAAACCATCGTGAAAGGTTTGGCTTTACATTTCACGATGCTTTTTATAAAAGCCGTCGTGAACGGTTCCACGTATTCAAAATTTTTAGTCCCCCGTCCAAATTTAAACAAGAGCCAATGCCATGGCCCTTCTTATTTATTCAAAATTTCTCCAACTTGAAACCTCTATAATTCTCAAACCTGCTTCTCTCTTCCCTTTCTCTCTCTAACTCCTCCCCCCACGGCCCAACCACTAATGAACGCAGCCACCCATGACATTCCATGGACTTTGACATTCTCCTGTCACTCTCTCCATGACCCCCACCATCATTCGACCCAACCTCCAACAAACTTGGCGCCGTTTGTTGCCATTCGTCCTCATCCCTTGACATTCCACCTACTCCACCGTCATTTGACTTTGCCCTTAACGTTCTTCCGACTCCACTACTGTTGGTAAATTTCAAACTATTAGTTTCAGTTTTAGTGTTATAATTAGTTCTAAACTTAGTATTATTTGGTTATTTTAGTGTTATTTAGCTTTAGTTTTAGTTTAATATTACTTACATTACTTTGTTATTTGCCATTTTAGTATGTGTTACTTGTATTTAGTGTTTGAAAGAACTTTGAATAACATTTAGCATTTTGGCTTAAGAATAGGTTACTTTTTATGTGTTTGTGATGCCTTGGTGCTCTCAATCCTCCTAGGTCTCAACAATGAAAAGGACTATGTTACCTAAGTACCCATAAAAGAGTTAATCTCTTCTAGGTATTTATATCTATAAATCAAATAAACTAGTTCATTAGCCAAATAAACTAGAAGCATTAGGCATAGAGAAACATAAAACGAATTGAAATGGAAATTACCTTAACAGTTAGCAAAATAATCCAAATCAAACTATATCAAGCTCTAGACTAGGAAATTTAAGAAAATACAGACAAATCCATTTTTATTCTCTTCATGAAACCCATAAAAATAAATATGTTTACCACACAAATACAAAAACAAATTTCAATCAAGATTTGGGCCAAGGGAAAGGAAGAAGATACTCTTTATGGAGATGAGCTTCAAGTCCTGAATCCTCTAAGAATTCATCAAAATCCTTCAAGAATCTTCAACTTCAAGCTCTTCTTTGTTGGACTTTTGGCTCTCACTCATATGTTTCTTCCTCCAATTCTCACATGTAGGGTTTGTAGCTTAAAAAGATATATATAAAGCTCCAAAATGGATTATTTTTGGCCATTGGATCACTAAAAAGGGGGCAATCTTGCCATCAAGATAGAGCAACATGCGGCCATAATAAAAGTAGCATGCAGTAGCGAGCTCTTATGGCGTGGCCTTGCATGCTCTCTGTCCTATCATGCAAGGGTGAAGTTCTTCTTCTCCATGCCACGCTCACACATTGAGTGTGTTGTTTTGGCCTCTTTTCACTCCTTAATGGTGCATTAACCCCTCTAAGTCCAATTTTGATATTTCCTACAAAATAACATCAAAATAACACAATAGCTTGAGGATTTTTATATCATTTAAGCTTAAGAAATAATTGATTTATAAGTAAAATACTCATTAATCAAATACCCCCTAAACTTAAACATTTTCTTGTCCTCGGACAAAATACAATAAAAACAAAAAAAAAAACTAAACCAATAATAAAACGAAAGGAAATCAAGTGTGAGTTTTGCATACGTTCGATAACTAACCAAACGTATCAAAAACCGCAAGATTGTTTCAAGGCTCAAAGGGAAGTCAAACATTGAGAGTGTCTAGAATTTCAACAATAATCACCGATTTCACTCCATTCAAGACTCTCTAACTATAAGTGTGTGCTAACTCACTATCACTCTACGACAAAACCTGGCTAGACTTATGTGATTAGATAAACGATAAAAAATCTCTAGATGATGAAATTCGAAACTACCATAAGCCTATTGTTCATGTCATTCTCCACTAATGTAAGTTAACGTGTCATCAAAGATCAAGGACTTTTAAGGCTTGTAATCTAAGGCTAAGGTGAAAGGGAGGCGAAAAAGGATTATTTTCTATTTGAATCACCCTCGACATGTATTGGACCTTGGATCTTGCATGAACAAATGAAATTCACACACCAACTCCCAACTTGGCCACGACTTTACCATCAATCATTCCCACAAAACATAACGCATAAGTATCCACAAGAGCTCAAAACATGAAATTCACAAGAATTTATCTATATATCTTTATTATTTTCTTTTTTACATTTTTATTTTTTTCTCTTTTTTTTAATTGAAATGAAAACACCCCTAAACTTATTTTGTTCTATACATATGGAAATTAATTGAGTGCGAAGCATAAATGAACAAAGCAAAACACATGAGAAATAACATGAAAATACAAATGAGTCACTTTACGGATACACCAAAACACAAATTCAATGCACACCACCACTATACTTGCTCCCAATGATCAATCTTCAAATTCAAGCAATGATGCAAATATGCCTTTGAATGATAAGCTAAGTACAAGGAATTCATAAAATGGCTAGGTTAAGCTTATTGGGTGATGAAAGGCTCAGCGGAGTGAAACAAACGGTGGAGTTTATAAAGGTTGGCTTCAAAGGCTCAAACTATCCCGAAAAATTCCTTAATCATTACTCCAATGACACCTAACCTAGGATTTTATCTTGAGAACCACTAAAATAGGTTCTAGAGTTCAAGATATTTCAATGCCTATCTAATGCAAAAAGTGTTCTCCAAAAGCTCAAAATTTCAAGTGATCATGATTCTTAGTGCTTAAGCATAGAGAATCAAAAATAAAGTGATACAATGCAAGTCAAGCACACAGACACCTCAATAAATCACATTTCCAAAGACCTAAGAGAACAATTTGTGCCTAATATCACAATCAAATTCCAGCTATCTAATTTCTCAAAACTGATGCTTTATTCAAACAAGTAACAAAAACAACACTAAAATGACTAAAGAACCAAAACAACTAAACAAGAACTACCAAACAAGAGTAATAGAAGGATAATCATGATAATCAATAAAAAATTTAAGACAAGAACCCTACAAGTGATCAACAAAGTGCTCCCTCCCAAACTTAAACTAAACATTGTCCTCAATATTTGTAGCATTACAAGAGTAAGGGTTGAGAACATACACCCCGGGGGTTTCTAGCCCAAAATTTTGAGTTTTTTTTCCATCATCTTGAATTGTTTTCCACCAAAACTAATTTTTTTAAGCCTTCGATTAATTCAAGACATAGAAAACATACCAAATTCAAATATTAATGCAACTTTGAAATAAACTAAAATGCAGCCATAAACCCAAACTAAATTAAAAATAAAAAGAGAAAGATAGAATGCATAGGGTACCTCCTAAGAGTGTTTGATTTAAAATCACCAGTTTGACTTTTGGTGAAGTGCTCATAAAAGAGTGGCCTCTACCCATAGTAGGTGTCATAGCACACTACAAATGTGTCTTGATCGTAGATGCCCTCAAGCCTAGCATGATTTGGATTTTGCCCCATAATCTCAACAAAATCTAGCTTCGGAGGATAGGCTTGATGGGGATGAAGGAATGTTGCCAGTGGTGGTGGAGGAGATGTTGGCCAAAATGGGTCTTCGTAGATCTAATCTTTGATGGGCATGGCTGGCTCAACAATTGGGATACCCAAAATTTTTTTCTTTTTGTAATTCTTCTTAAAGGTCAAACTAGTAGGTCTCATCGTCACTTAAAGATTCTTGTTGAAGAATTAAAGATTCTTGTTGAAGAATCTCTAAGTCCACCTTACTTGGTGCAAGCTTCACTCATTGTTTCACCTCAAACGTGATAGATATACTATCTCTTCACAACTTGACAAATGAACTAGCCAATTGCCCAACTTGTTCTTGTAAACCATGAAGTTGAGAAGATTAGGCAATTAACAATCGATTAGTGTTGTTCCTTAAGTGATTGCTCGTTGTTGTCAATTGATTCAACACCCTTTTTATGCTGAAATCATCTCTTGAGGTATGGTGTCAATTTACGGCTCCATCAAGTTAGAATTTCTCTCCCAACCTAGTTGTTCATTGAACAATTTATCACCTTATAGTCAGACTTTGCCATCTCTTCCAACAAGTGATAGGCTTCGTAGGTAAATAGGT
>CAMOHE010005124.1:0-25808 GCA_946598075.1 Artocarpus hirsutus
GGGCGAGGGGGAGGGGGAGAAAGAGATAGAAGGAGGGGGAAGAGGAGAGAGAGAAAGAGAGGGGGGGAACTTACCAAAGGTGGGGCGGCGCCGTGGAGATGGTGGCAGCGGAGGCAGTTTTTAATGGGTGTGGGTGTTTTTAGAGAGAGAAAGAGAAAGAGGGATTTGAGATAGAGAGTGAGGAATGGGCGCGCATATAATATAGGTATGGGTGGCACGGATTTCAAAAATTTGAAGCAAAATTTGGAGGGACCCCGGTAGCTACCACATGGTTTCTGCAAGAAACCATCGTGTAAGGTAGAGCTACCATGATGGTTTATGCCAGAAACCGTCGTGGTAGCTCTACCACACCATTCACATACTCTTTAGATAATCAAAAATCCCACATCCATTTCCTATCCATTTTGCAATTCCTAAATGAAAATAATAAATAGCAAATATTCAATTAAAATTAATTTCACAATTTATATATATACCCACCTACATATATTAATTAATCATAAAAAAAACATCACCTATCATAAAACAAGTTACACATACTCATTATAAAAAAAAGAAATCATACTCATGATCCACAATACAAACTTCACAGAATAAACAACAAAATCAACAACTATTTATCAATTTCAGATTAATTATACATCACAATCAACAACTATTTCTCACTTTTTACAAAAAAACTTACAATTTGGGCTGAGACTAAGGAGTGTGGAGGCGGAGAGAGATGGCGACGATTGATTCGAACGGGCCTGTATTTGTATTTGTGAAGTGTGTTTGGGAAAGGTGGTTTGAAGTAAGCTACCACGACGGTTTTCTGAAAAAACCGTCATGGAAGATACCACGACGGTTTTCTCAAGAAACCGTCATGATATCTCTCGTATTCCACGACAGTTTTTTGAGAAAACCGTCGTGGTATCTTCATCCCATACCATGACGGTCTTCATTTTCATGGGCATAACTTACTGTGCATTTTTGACCTTACCACGATGGTTTTTAGGAAACAGTCGTGAAATAAAGGTCATGTAATCAATAATTTCTTGTAGTGAGGGCCCAAGTGTTGCACCATAATCATCACTGTAGGCGCACCGTCATGAAAGGAGAAGGATAGCTAATCCTAAACCAATCAAGACATCATAATATAAACATAACATAAACGTAGGTATGCAACACTTATTTAGATGATACATATATACATACATATATCTATACTTTTATACCTTTGAATACGACATCATTAAACATGCATAAACTTCTTTACATTAAAACTTTCATAATAGTAATACTTCATGTGTAATCACCATGAAAAAAAACCATCATAAAACCATCATGAGCATAGATTTTCAAACTTTTATAATCCACATCATGTTGTAGGTGAGAATGTACTTACCTATATAGCTTATTTAACCTTAATTGAATTGTAGGTGACGTCAATGCAGTCTTGATGTACTTGCTCCTTAGTGTGTTCATGTCATACATTCATTTAAAATAACAATTAATATTTATTTTCATGAGACCTGAAATCATTCAACAACACATAACCTCTTCCAATTATATTACATCACACATACATTCTTCTCTTGAAAACATTAATTCATAATATGCTTCATTAACCATAAAACATCAAAGCAAAACTGTCATCACAAATGCTTCTTGACCTCTATGAATTCACAGCTCAAAAACTTAACATTCACACACAATTTAAGCACCACACTTGGCAGCGACAAAGATAATACATAAACATATTACCTTGATTTTTCAGTGGTCATAAAAGTTCTATTTGGTATTTAAAAACAAGTCACAAATTCATGACACAAAATCTGTCAACAATAGATGGGCAATGAACAACACTAAACTTAGGCTTGTTTATCACATTATCAATGTTGTAGAAAAATCTATGAAAATTAACACATAAAATAGACATATAAAACTATGGCATATCCAAAAATCACCTTTAAATAAGATCCAAAATAGTCCAAACCATGCATTAGAAGGTAGAGACAATAATAACTTCCAATGTGTTAGGCAGTGAGTTATATACATTCATCATATTCCAATAATTAAAATAAAATTACTATGACCCTAAAATTTATATGACAGCTTATTAACATATAACTACAAAAGCACAAAATGTTTCATCACAACTAAATTCATTTAGTCACACAAAAACTTCATAGAACACAAGTCTGAATAACCCATTGATAAAGCAGTCTCATAACCTAGTCTTAATTAAAATTCAATAACACAAAATATTTATCTAATCATCACCAAACTTTCCAGTCCATAACTTAACATATACGTAACATATGTGTAAAATTTTGTGTAAATTAACATTCATTTGCATTATGAACAAAACCTATATTTTTTTGCAACACAACCAATCAGCAACAATTTTCTATGAGTGATAGAGAGAAGAAGATTCATATCTCAACGTAGAGAAATCCAATGAATGTCAAATTTGGAGGAACATCACATAACACATGCAAGAATTACATATTAAAATCTCAAAACAAACAGAAATTCCTAGACAAAGATATAGCAGTTTGATTAAGGAGGAAAAATTCATTTCAAAAATACCAAAAAAAAGAGTTCTTAACTTAAAACAAATTTCTTCTCAAACTTCCTTGGATTTACCCCACTGAAATTTCAATATTTCTTTAAGTATTTGCAAGAAAATAGAAGAGAAAAGAGGAAGAAATCATGGAGGAGAAAGGAGAAAAAGAGAGAGAGAGTTTCTGAGAAGAATATTACGTGGAAATGAGAATAATCGTGCAAGAGGAAGCTTATCTTTTTTTTTTCTACTATTACCAATAGAAATTTTCTAACTTATTAGAGGCAAATTTCACTTGGGAATGGAGGGGAATTAGGGAAAGTCAAATTGATTTAGCTCCACTTACCATATTTCAAAATTTCAAAATAGGAAACCATATCAATTAATCCAATCAACCTAAAAGTCAAACATTCTGTTTCCTAAAATAAGAAATCAAACCAAAAATATGCCAATCAATTAAAATAAATCATCCAATTTTATCCAATCATCATCATAATTATCATTGTCACAAAATTTGGGAGGTTTCTACTGATTGCTCGTTAGTTGTCTTCGACCTACCGAAGTCATGAGGTCCAGCCTGTCATTTCGTGAGGGTCATTTCGGCCTGCCAAACTGCCACATATTCATAAATGCAATAAAATCTAAACTAATCACAAAATATATACCATGCATGTAACATTATTGACATGAACACATTGAGCACACCAATTCTATGTGACTGTCACCTGTCATAATACTCAAATAAGATAGTTAGTAGCATTATATCATATAACATTAGGGAAAATATTTAACGTCTTTACTCATCCGTTAGATAAAAATTTTGTGGTTGTTACAATTCTCCCCACCTTATAAGAGTTTCCTCCTCAAAACTCAGAACAATTGTGGATACTTAGTTCTCATGTCATCTTCATGTTCCCATGTAGCTTCTTTCACTTGGTGATTTCGCCATAAAACCTTGACCAATGGAATTTCTTTACTCCTTAAGGTCTTAGTTTTTTGATCTAGCATCTCCACTGGCTTTTCTTCATAACTGAGATCATCTTGTATCTTGATCACTTGTGGCTCAATTATGTGTGTAGGATCGAGGACATATTTCTTGAGCATCGAAACATGGAACACGTCGTACATTGCTAACATTTCTGATGGCAATCTCAACTGATACGCTACTTTGCCTATCCATTTCATGAGTTCATGAGGTCCAATAAATCTTGGGGCCAGCTTGCCTTTCTTTCTGAATCTCATGACTCCTTTCATTGGTGCAATCTTTAAGAACATAGATTTGCTTACAACAAATTCTAAGGGTCTTCTTCTTTTATCAACATAACTCTTCTGACAACTTTGAGCGGTCTCTATTCTCCTTCTTATCAATTTAATCATCTTAACGGTTTCGTTAACAAAATTAGTCTTTTCATCATCAATGTTTTCCATCAATTTCTTCTCACCAGCTTCATGCCAACATATAGGCGAGCTGCATTTATGTCCGTATAGGGCCTCATAAGGTGCTAGCCCAATCGTCGCCTGGTAGCTATTATTGTAAGCAAATTTCACTAATGGTAACATTTTACACCAGCTGGTCTTGAAGTCAAGAGTACAGGCCTGAAGCATATCTTTTAAGATCAAATTTGTGCTTTCTATTTGGCCATCTGTCTAAGGATGAAAAGCTATTCTAAAGTGCAACTTGGTCCCCATTGTAGTCTGTACACTTTTCCAAAACTTGGATGTGAACCTGCCATCACGATCGGAGATAATAGACTTAGGGATTCCATGTAGTCGTACAATCTCCTTGACACAGAGTTTTGTTAACCGCTCCATAGAGTAAGTGATCTTGATAGGAAAGAAATGCACCGTTTTTGTCAGTCAATCCACAACAACCCAAATAGCGCATAACTGTTCATAGTCTTGGGCAAACTAGTAATGAAATCCATTGCAATATCCTCCCATTTCCATTCTAGTATCTGGATTGACTGTAAATCACCGCCAGGTCTTTGGTGTTCAACTTTAACTTGCTGACATATCCAACATTTCTTCACATACATTGCAACATCACATTTCATTCCAAACCAGCAGAAGTTATCCCTTAGATCGTTGTACATCTTTGTTGCACCTGGATGAATTAAATAAGGAGTATCATGTATTTCTACTAAGATTCTTTCCCTTAAACCGTCAACATGGAGAACACATAAGCAGTCCTTAAGATATAGAGCTCCATCATCAGCAATTCAAACTCTTCAAATTTCCCTTCCTCTATTTCTTGCTTAATCCTTAAGAGGCTTACATCTTCGTCTTGCTTACTTTGTATTTCATCATGCAACATTGGAGCAAGATTGAAATCTAATAGCTGGCTTGTTATAAGTTTCAAACCGAAGTCCAGAATTTCTCTCCTTATGGGTTGAGACATTACTTGTAATGACATCAGTGTAGCAATTGTCTTCCTACTCAGAGCATCAGCCACTCGATTAGCCTTTCTTGGATGATAAAGGATTTCACAATCATAATCCTTCACCAACTCTAGTCATCTTCTCTGTCTCATATTTAGATCCTTCTGAGTGAAGAAGTACTTTAAACTTTGATGATTTGTAAAGATCTTACACTGGACCCCATATAAGTAATGTCTCCATATCTTCAGTGCAAAAACTACAGCCACTAGCTCGAGGTCATGAGTAGGATAGTTCTTCTCGTAATCCTTTAGTTGTCTCGATGCGTAAGCGATCACTCATCATTCTACATCAGAATTGCACCAAGGCCCATCTTAGAAGCATCATTGTAAATCACAAATCTGTCATTTCCTTCAAGAATGGCCAATACTAGAGCCGTCGTTAACCTCTTCTTTAATTCTTGGAAACTCTTTTCACATGCTTCCATCCTTTCAAACTTCTTTCCCTTGCGAGTTAAATTGGTGAGTGGCGCTACTATTTTGGAAAAGTCTTCCACAAATCTCTAGTAATAGCCGACTAGGCCCAAGAAGCTCCTTATCTCCCTTGCATTTTTTGGTTGTTTCTAATTGAGAACAGCCTCTACCTTAGCAGGATCTATCATTATTCCTTCCATTGATAGTACATGCCCCAAGAAGGATACTCTATCAAGCCAAAACTCGTATTTGGAGAATTTTACATATAACTTGTGTCTTCTTAATGTCTCTAGCATAATTCTTAGATGCTCCACGTGTTCTTCTAGACTCTTTGAATAAACAAGAATATCGTCGATAAACACAATGACAAATTTATCGAGGAAATCCTTAAATACCTGATATATCAGGTCCATAAAGGCTGCAAGTGCATTCGTTAGACTAAAGGGCATAACCACAAATTCATAGTGACCATACCTCAATCTAAAGGCTATTTTGGGATGTCTCCTTCTTTAATCTTCAACTGGTGATATCTTGACCGTAGGTCAATCTTTGAGAACACTGATACACCTTTTAGTTGATCAAACAAGTCATCGATACGAGGTAACAGGTACTTATTCTTGATCGTTGCCTTGTTCAGCTTTCTATAGTCGATATCGAGTCTCATAGAGCCATCCTGCTTCTTAACAAATAAGACTAGAGCTCCCTATGGTGAATGACTTGGTCTGATGAATCCTTTGTTGAGTAGTTCATTTAATTGAGAATAAAGCTCCTTCAACTCTACTAGGGCCATTCTGTAAGCTGCCTTTGAAATCGGGTCGATGCTTGGAGCGAGCTCGACCTCAAATTCAATTTCTCTATCACGGGGCAAGCTTAATAGTTCATCTGGAAACACCTTTGAAAATTCTCATACTATTGCCACATCCTTAATCCTTGTCTTTTCTTCCTAACTTTTATCTACAACCTTTGCCAAATAACCCATGCAGTCGCTAGCTAACAATTTCCTTGTTTTCATGGCCGACAAAAACATGCTTGATTTCTTTCTAGACTTGCCCACATACACGAACTTTTGATCACCTTCTAGATGGAAAATTACCTTTCATTTTTGGCATTCAATGGAAGCATTGTACTTGCTCAGAAATTCCATCCCAAGAATCATGTCATAATTATACATGTCGATCACAATAAGGTCGATGAAGAGTTCCCTTTCAGAAATCCATAGAGCTATTGTTCGTAATCAGTGTGTAGATATTATCACTTCCCTAGAGGATAGTGTCATAGTGAATCCTTGTCTCATAAGCTCTAAATCAACCCTTAACTTCCTAGCAAAGGACGACAAAACAAAGGAATCTGTGGCACCTATATCAAAGAGTACATGTGCATTAATAGAAAGACTTGAGATCTGACCTATGACCACATTAGAAGCTTTAGCAGCCACCTGTTCTTTTGTCATGGCGTAGATGCTAGCATTTGTAGGTGGGGCTTCAAGTCTTCCTTCACTAATCAATGGCCCATCCAAGGCAGCTTGCATCTGATGGAGTTGGGCTTGGAGAGCTCTTTGAGAGGCTTGAGCATTAGTCTGGTTAGGGCAGTTCTTGGCAAAATGATCTTCTCGTCCATAGATGAAACACTGGTTTGCCCCAGATGACATTCTCCAGGATGTTTCTTCCCACATTTGGTGCATGGCTGAAACTGCCTGATATTGTTGTTGGACTAGCCACCATTATGCCTCTTATTGCCATGGCTTTGTTAGTTCTTAGAATTACCCTTCCTCTTGTTATTCCTCCAGTGCTAGCTATTGTTGTTGTTGTTGTTGCTGTTGTTTCTATGTTGAGGGCGATTCTAGGTGTTTGCATCACTAGCTGGCTGACCTGATTAAGGCTAATTTCTTCTTAGCTTTGACAGGTGGAACTCAGCATGTTGGGCCCTTAAAACAACCTACTCTTGGTTTCTGGGTGGACTTGCCTCGTAAACAATTGCAGCAATCTCTGGCCTAAGAACTCTGATCAGTCTTCTAATCCTTTCACTCTCACAATTAACCATCCCTAGGCAAAGGCTAGCTAGTTGATCAAATTTTGCCACCACATCATTACCGACATGTCTCCCTGGTGTAGGTTCTTGAACTCATCATAATGTTTCCTGGTAATGTTCATATGGAAGAACTTCATGTTGAACTCATGAACGAAAATAGCCCATGTCATCTCATCAACATTCCTGCTCTGTTCAATTCTGTCCCACCAAATTCTGGCCTCCATGGTAAGGCAATATGAAGCATAGAGAACCTTCCCATTATCTGAGAAGCGCATGAGTCTTAGAGTAGCCTCAATTGTCTTTAGCCATCCTTGAGCAACTAAGGGATCCTTAGAACCTTCAAAGTCCGCTGGCTTAACCCTCTTTCATCTAACTAGTAAAGGTTCCTGATAGGCTGCTCTAGGTTCAACAGTAGGAGCCGAGACTTCATTTACTTATGGTTGGGGAGGAGGTGGAGGCGGCACGTCATTGCCTCGTCGTTCGCCATCATGACCATTGGCCCTCAATGCTGCAATTTCTCTTCTTTGTTCCTCAAGTTGCCTTTGCAGCCTAGCAATCATCGTCATCAGCCTTTCATTGGTTTAGGTACAAGTTTGTGTTCTTCCACGGCCATCCATAGTTAATTTTCAAAAAGAATTATGAATTTAAGAACAATCTTCTAATTTATGAGACAGGTTTTTGTTACTAGGGCATTAATCATTAGGCAACTAAATCTTATACTTATCATCATACTTGCATCTTATCATTTAACTTTAAATCATACTTACTTGGAGGACTTGGACTAATGTGTGGCGATATGAATTGCAAACAGAATTTCGCTTTGATACTAAAGCCTGTAACGCCCCCTTATAGATGTCACAGATATCGTTACATTCATTCTTTAATACTTTTATTTTAAGATAAACTATTTGATTAAAACATAATTTAAAAACATAACCAGGATCCATGCATACAATTTTTTTAAAAATATTTATATGGATCAATATTTGATAAATTACTCAATTATAAACATTTTTTAAATAGTTTAATATACTAAATAATAAATCCATAAAAAGAACACAACATTCAAAATCTACTTAATCAGTTCGGTAGGCCAAACTTCAAACTTTGGTAGGCCGAACTTGACTGGCAGTCCGAACACCAACCACCAGCAAGCCGCCCAAGGCTCTGAAAAACAGGGTTTAAGGATTGCTAAGTTCGACAGGCCAACTTAGTATAATCAGCAGGCTGAACTTTGCATCGGCAAATCGATCAATAATGATTAGCAACCTAAACTACTGTAAAAAAAAATATTCATTTGTAACAAGTCTCAATATTTCAACTGCGGAAGACAAAAGATAATATTATATAATTTAAAGAGTCATAGTTCAAATCATATAAATTCAAATAAACATGCTCAGATAGATAAAATACTCAGAAAACAAAACATAGACATTAACTTATAAATCTTTCCTTAGCGTTCTTCTATTTTTAATTCATCCTACATAGCTCACATGCCTTTCCTTGTCCTCCACCTATTCCATTTTCTTCTTATTCTTATCTGCAACATGATATAAATCTGATTAAGCTAAAGCTTAGTAAGCACATTTCATATCTTAGAACTTAGAAACACTTTATGAACATCATCATCATATGTATCATCATAATAGTGCACCAAGAACAATTTCATAAAGAACATATCTTTCATTACATTATCATATTAAAACTTTATTCATTTTTATCTTAAGGGCCCAAGGGTTGCACCATAATCATCACTATAAGTGCGTCATCATGAGAGGAGAAGGGTAGCTAATCCTAAACCAATCATGACATCATAACATAAACATAACATAAACGTAGGTGAACAACACTTATTTGGGTGATACATATATACATACATATATCTATACTTTTATACCTTTGAATATGTCATCATTAAACATGCATATACTACTTTACATTAAAACTTTTATAATAGTAATACTTCATGTGTAATCATCATGAAAAAAAACCATCATAAAACCATCATGAGCATAGATTTTCAAACTTTTGTAATTCACATCATGTTGTAGGTGAGAATGTACTTACCTATATAGCTTACTTAACCTTAATTGAATTGTAGGTGACGTCACCGTAGTCTTGATGTGCTCGCTCCTTAGTATGTTCATGTCATACATTCATTTAAAATAACAATTAACATTTATTTTCATGAGACCATGAAATCATTCAACAACACATAACCTCTTCCAATTCCATATTACATCACACACACATTCATCTCTTGAAAACAATAATTCATAATATGTTTCATTGACCATAAAACATTAAAACAAAACCGTCATCACAAATGCTTCTTGACCTCTATGAATTCATATCTCAATAACTTAACATTCACACACAATTTGAGCACCACACTTGGCAGCGACAAAGATAATACATAAAAATATTACCATGATTTTTCATTATTCATAAAAATTCTATGTGATATTTAAAAACAAGTCACAAATTCATGACACAAAATCTGCCAGCAATAGATGGGTAGTGAACAACTCTAAACTCAAGCTAGTTTATCACATTGTTAAGGCTGTAGAAAAATCCACGAAATTAACACATATAATAGATACATAAAACTATGACATATCCTAAAATCACCTATAAATAAAATCCAAGATAATCCAAACCGTGCATTAGAAGGCAAAGACAATAATAACTTTCAATGTGTCAGGTAGTGAGTTATATACATTCATCATATTCCAATAATTAAAATAAAATTACTATGACCCTAAAATTTATATGACAACTTATTAACATATAACTACAAAAACATGAAAAAGTTTCATCCCCAATTAAACTCATTTAGTCACACAAAAACTTCACACAACACAAGTCTGAACAACCCATTGATAAAGTAGTCTCATAACCTAGTCTTAATTAAAATTCAATAACACATAAAATATTCATCTAATCATCACCAAACTTTCCCGTCCATAACTTAACATATACATGAACATAGTTCAAAAATTTTGTGTAAATTAACATTCATTTGTATTTCGTACAAAACCTATATTTTTGTGCAACACAACCAATCAGCAACAATTTTCTAGGAGTGGTAGAGAGAAGAAAATTCATATCTCAACGTAGAGAAATCCAATATACGTGAAATTTGGGGGAACATCACATAATACTTACATAAATAATATATTAAAACCTCAAAGCAAATGAAAATTCCTAGTTAAAGAAAAATACATTCTACAACTACCAAAAAAATGAGTTCTTACCTTAAAACAAATTTCTTCTCAAACTTCCTTGGATTCACCCCAAGGAAATTTCAATATTTCTTTAAGTATTCACAAGAAAATAGAGGAGAGAAGAGGAAGAAATCATGGAGGAGAAAGGAGAAAAAGAGAGAGAAAATTTCTGAGAAGAATATTACGTGAAAATGAGAATAATCGTGTAAGAGGAAGCTTATCTTTTTTTTTCCTACTATTATCAATAGAAATTTTCTAACTGATTAGAGGCAAATTTCACGTGGGATTGGAGGGGAATTAGGGGAAGTCAAATTGATTTAGCACCACGTACCATATTTCAAAATTTTAAAATAGGAAACCATATCAATTAATCCAATCAACCTAAAAGTCAAACATTATGTTTCCTAAAATAAGAAATCAAACCAAAAATATGCCAATCAAACAAAATAAATCATCCAGTTTTATCTAATCATCATAATTATCATTGTCTCAAATTTTGGGAGATTTATGCTGACTGCTCATCAACTGTCTTCGGCCTGTCGATGTTTCACTTCGGCCTACCGAAGCCGTGAGGTCTGGCCTACCAATGTAATTCCATGGGCCTGCCGTTTTGTGAGGGTCATTTCTACCTGTCGAACTTGAAGGTTCAGCCTGCTGAACTTGAAGGTTTGGCTTGCTGTACTACCACATATTCACAAATGCAACAAAAATCTAAGCTAATCACAAAATGTATACCATGCATGTAACATTATTGACATGAACACCTTGAGTACACCAATTTCACGTGACTGTCACCTGTCATAATACTCAACTAAGATAGTAGCATTATATCATATATCATTAGGGAAAATATTAACATCTTTACTCATCTGTTAGATAAAAAATTTGCGGTATTATATAATTTGTCTCTCATTTATTATGAGAAATAATATGATTGAAGTAAAACCATGCCTTATGTTCAATCAAGGTATCTAGTGACAAAAGAACTTTAATACTTATTGTAGATTAGGTTATGTCGGATTGTTGACATTCACATAACTTAGGTAATCATAATATCTTACTAAAGGCCACTTATGATTTATGGGCCAGAAACATAATTTTAAGCCCATTACCAATGTTATGTGAGCCTATAGGGTCGCACACTTAGAACAGACCAAAAACAAATTTTGAGTTTACTGTGTCTAGGTTTAATGAACCTGATAATCTCTAGATTTGATGTACTAGATATGTCTAGGTTCATTGAATTTGACATTATCTAGATTCTCTGAATCATATTTAAATTACAGATATTATCTAGATTCTCTAAATCATATTTAAATATAGTTTACCCTAGTTAAAATCTGACTTTATCTCAAAGTCAATTGATATATATATATATATATCTCTTTTAGGGTTTCTAGCCGAATTAAGAAAAAGAAGGCATTCATTTATTCTAAAAGGCAAGAACATTAAAAACCCTAAAATTGGAGAGAGAGTCCTTAATACAAGGAGAGGGTGCTAGCACACCAATTTGGTTTTTTAAGACAGTATGTTCATGAGGATACCTACAGAGGGCGTTGCTTTGAGTAACAATGTCTGAATCTGATCCCAAATACGAATAGCTCGAGTTAGGGTGTCACTAGAGTGAACCCACTCTCTTTCTTCCAGAAATCTTGCCCCTTTTGTCATCCTAGTAAGATTCAATTACTTTCTTATCAATCTAATCGAATTGCATCGATCCTACGAGGGTTTTGTGGGAATTAATTTTAATTTTCTACTACTTATTTAAATCACAAAATCCAACAAAACCCAACATTAGACTCGCAAGTAGGAGTAGTTGACACATGGGTCCCACCAATACGGTTGCTTAATGAAGCATTTAATCCCCTATAACTGATCACACGTAAAGATTCAATCTTGTCTGTCAATTACATTGACTGACGCTGAATCTAATGACAAAAACATCCTTAGCTAGCTCACATTTTTTGATGTGTTCTTAACCCTTAGATGTAGCTGCTAGCGATCTAGATTTGTCTATATGTCATGCCTATCTTGACGACAATATACTAGATTTCAAATGAGAATTTGCATTCTTTTGTGCTTGGAATGGCATCAAAAAAGTTAATTATTTTTAACTAATTTCAACAGCTTCGTTAACTTTTTTTTTTTGTTAGAAAGTTTGTATTAATTTCGTGCATTTGCTTTCGAATTAGGCGTGAGTTTTGAACATGACAAAGTGTTCGCATAGTGTTTTCAAGTTTTTTTGGTAATAGTATTTGTAACATATTTTATAAGGTTCTATTAGTGTCGAAGGAGGACCCAATAGTCACTATTGTCATCCAGGTTCTTTCTAAACTTTGTCTGTATTATTTTAATGTCTGTTTCAATATTATAATGTTTTTCTTTCTATTTATTTTTTTTGTTGTTAATTAATTTTTGTAATTATGTATAGCTAATTTGTTAGTCTAGAGGACTATGGAACTTAGTTGAATTTATGTTCTAAAAAATGATTTAGATTGGTACAATTTAAATTCCAAATCCATTTATTTGTATTTTCTTGAATGTAATGCCTATGGTTGTCTAATCGCTAATTAGATGATTTTTGCATTTAGAATTAGAACTCAAGAAAGGAAGATTTTGAGTACTTGTTTTGGATGCATAACCTAGGATATTATAAGAGTCAGGGGACCTATAGTTTTCTTTGTAGCTAATAAATAGAATTAAATATTATTGAGTCCTTAATACTTGGTTCGCAATAGGGATATTGGAATTAGTTATTTTGGGCATTTCTCAATTGGTACTCGGGAGATGAAAGTTGGGTTACAGTAGAATTCTCGGCCAATAGATTGGGGAATTTAAATTGACCTTAATTTAGGCAAATACCAAGCATAATGACGACTAGGTGAAATAATGCCACTAGACCTTTATTGTTATTGTTTGTTTATTTTAGATCTTCCATAAACTTTATTTTTAATTTCATTTTACTTTATTTTAAATTCAATCTAAATTAATCTGTAGTTCAAATACTTTTTTCAATTTATAAGAAGTACGAAGATCTTAGATTTATGTATAGCATGCCTAACTTATTTTTAGAAAAAGTTTTTAAATTATTTTTTCTAAATCTACTGCATACTCGTTCATACTCGTTTTCCAACAATTGAATCTATATCACAGCCTAGCCACCCACGTGTTAGGCTTCCCCTCACATCAAACTTTTCTTTTCACATCACTTCTTCTTTGGGTGCCAAACAACACCCTATTTTCCTTCAATCACGACCGCTTATCCCCTTATTTCTACCTTTATTTTTCTTTCTCATATTTTTAAGTAAAGTAGTTACCTAGGACCCGCTACCATAAGCAAACTTTCAAGAGTCCCAAAAAGACACGAAGAGTGAGAAAGTAAGTGAGTTTATCTCTGTCGTTGATTATCATGAAATAGAGTGCAACTTTGCACTTTTAATGGAATAGCTATAGAGTAGATAGTTGACGTTATTTTATAATTATATGACCTTGATTTATATATGCCTACTAGGTTCCCTTTGGTATCTCACATATTTTCCTATAACGATACGGCGTGTTTTCTCTACAAATTTGTAACTTATATCAATTCTGTGTTTGGTTTAAATTTGGTTGATTGGATTATGATAATCCATGTTATTTTATTGGATGAATAAATTTGTAAATTAATTCAAAATAAACATGTTAAATTATTTAAATATATTTTTTTTAATATGAGATTATTTGTATATGACTATTTTAATCAAGTAAATTTTTTATTAGTTTATTTGAATTAAATTGAGGCTCTATGAAAGATTCCCATGTAAAATAAATTCAAAACTTTCCAAAATTGGCAAACTAGCAAGCTAATGACTATGTCCGGTTGGCTTGTAAGCATAGCCCAAGTTACACAAACTAGAGAAACTGGCTGGCTGGTGGTTCTGACTGGCTAGCGTGTAATTATGGTTATGCATTTTTCATGTTAGTTGCATATTTAGAAGCCTATCTAAGTGGTATTGAAGTCCTTCCAGCTACTATAAATAGGATACTTGTTTTGAATATCATTTAAATCACTAGAGAAATTTAGAGAGTTTTCTAGGAAGGGAAACTCTATAACTCCCAAAGGGTTATTATCTAACATTGCAATTTATAGCCGTTGGTTTTCTCTTATGGTTGGAAAGAAGCATTGCCAAGAGGAGAATCAAATTATATGTGCTCACTTAAATTTTGATTGTGGAAAAGAGAATAGCAAAAAAGACGAGTTGATTAAGGCTCTTCTAAATATGATTCTTGCGTAGTAGTTAACTAAGGCTAATTTATGATACATAGCATGTCAAACTCCTTTTATGGAAAAAGATTTTATTAAAATTTTTTAAAATTCTATTGCATACTTGCTTTGTAACAAGGGTTAGATTCTTGAATCTATGACAAGTAATCAAAAGATATAATTCTATAAATAAGAGTTTGCTAAGAACTTAAAATTAAGATCATCTCATATAACATTTGTAGATGTGAATAAAACTTGCTATATTTAACAAAAATTATTAGTTATTCATCTCGAATCATGTCCTGATCTTACATTATTATATACAATGTACTCATTTAATGACTCGTTACATTAATGATTTTAATAAAATTGTTCTATTATGAATGGATAGGACCTATATTAATACACTCAATTAAATATTTCATACTTTAATTGAAAAATTATATATATTACTGGGTATTTTAATTAACATCCTTAAATATTATCCTCTTATATAAAACTTAAGGTCTAATAGATAATTATAGAATTTTAATGATATTCTTAAGATATTCAAAATCATGCACACAAATATAATAAAAAATTTAGTTTATTTATGTATAGATAATGTCTAATATAAAATATCATATGCTTTTATGGAACCTATTCAATCAGTTTCAACTATATACTAATCATAAAGAAATCATATTAATTTTCCTTTATAATCCATAATATCTAACTAATCATTAACAAGGCAACTTTATATTTGTGATCAAACATCGTAAGCATGAAACAAGTTCAAAAGGAAACTAACCTTTTGGAGGCAACAGATCATGGCAGGTGAAGGCAAGTAGAAGCATGTGGCAACATTAGTTAGAGATGGCGCAGTCAATAATCGACGACAAAAGGCAATGGCGTGGCTAATGATAGTGGGTGGTGAAGAATTGCAAAGAGGCTGTGTGGAAAAGGAAAATAACAAGAGAAAATAAAGAAAAGAAGAGGGAGTTTGGTTAAGGGTTTTTTTTTTTTTTTTTTTTTTAGGAATATTGAAGCATAAGACAAAGAAATGATGAAGAAAATAGAGAAGAAGGAAAAAGTTTCCAGGATGTCACCAAACAAGGTTATTATCGTCGATAAAAAGTTATCGCAAAAAAAAGGATGTCGTCACAAATATTGTTTTTAGGTCGACATGTAGTTGTAAATACGTCATCGCTAATAATTGATCACAAATAACTTGTTTACTATGACAAGAGATGGTCACAATTATATTAACAACAACTGTCATTGTTAAAATATCGCTACAATTATGTCTTAAGAGTTCCATTGGGCTGTAATGGCCCCAGTTTTTGGCGATGATATTTTGTTGCAAATACATTTTCTAATACTAGTGTGGTTTCTTTGTGGCCACTTTTTCAAATTGTCATTATAGAAATTTTAGTTTTTTATTATTATTTGTGACATCATTTATTTCAAAATGCTGTCACAAATACTTTTTTTTGTTTTAATTAAATATTTGTAATATTATAATAAATTTATTTTATAATTTTATTTTTAATTTGTTAATTTTATTACTAGAATTTATTACGATATATTCCAATTTAAAACTTAATAGAATTAATTGAATTACAATAATGAAAATAAATTAATATTAAAAATACTAATGATAATAAATTGTTTCATTGATAAAAGACCAAACATTATAAGGTATATATAATTTGTAAAAATATAGAACAGTCTAAATAAATAAAAAGAAAACAAGATCTAATCCCCTTAAATTTGCAGCATTACTAACATCATCATCAACAACATCTGAAAGAGGTAGAGGACCTAGAGAGACATAAGATTTAGGACAAGCAGCAGGGGGGAGTTGGATGTTAAGGTGCAACTGGGCCATTAACTCCATCATTTTCTTCTGATTATCTTGCATCTATAAGTTTTACTCATACGATCTTCGCAAATACTCTTCCACATTTGGGTCAACACACACCAAAGATATTCTACTTGACTAAGAACTAGAGGATGAAGCAACATGAAAGTGAATATTTTGTAGAAGCGAGGGGCCTGCTCTAGCCTTGTGTCCTCTCTATGTATCCAAGACCTACTCTAAAATTCCCTCCCTATTAACCGCAGGTCCAAATGAACTAAAAGCAAACTATGTTATAAATAGATTGAATAATTTGAATAAGGAAAAGCTAATATAAAAAAAATACTTATAAAAGCTTGATCTGCTTGGGGTTAGTTGCTTGGCCTATCTAGCAATTTGAATGTGTCAGATAGTATATTCGATTATCAAAGTTAACTTTTACAATCAATAGTAATTAAAAAACTTACTAACTTTCTTATCACGATGTTGAGAGTATGATTCTGACTATATAAGGTTGACCACTTCTGCTTGCTACAATTATTTTTTATGTCTGACCTTTTCTGTTTATAATTGTATTAAGCATTAACAAAATTAAAATTAGTATATATAATAAATCACCAACTTAACAGATGTATAATTACCTAAAACTTAGTGGACATGAACCTATCATAATATTATATAATCTCCATATAAAATTTTCACAAATAGTCTATGATTCCTAACCGTCTCGATGAGATCTACAACTTTGATGTTTTAACATTTCTAAAAGTCATTCATCTTTATAATGTTTTTCGATGGGTAGTATCGAAATCAAATTTTTGACTTTTTTTTATCATAATTCAAGCGGAATTTCTTTATGAAAATTGTCAACCTTAATGTTTACAATAAATTGTGTTGAATTCAGAAAAATAATTCAGCCTTTATGTTAATCAAAAACTCACTTCTTTGAAAACTATCTCAACTTTGCATTTTTAATAAAGTTTTAACAAGCATTCTTATTTGTGCTTAAAACCTTTATTTTCAACCTTTAATCTCATTATCATCAACATAATACCCAAACTAAATTTGCTACAATTTTTTCTTTGCATGTCATGGCCAAAATAATTTTATCAAATGCTTTAGATTCTAAAACTTAGTTTTTATCACAAAGTTTGCCTCACTTTGTCTTTTTAGCTCAAAACGCTAGTTTATCAACTAATCATCATCATTATCATCATCTTAACATAGCATTTAATCATGCCATAGAGTCTCTTATATATGCCATAGTCTAAACATAAATTAACCAAAACCATAACTCATGAAAATAACAAAAACTCATGAAAATAACATATTGCATTAAGCTAGGGTTTATTAAGGAATTTTATCAAGCCTCTTGGTCCTCCTTTCTAATGCTCAAATCTTTGCTAAACCTTCTTATAACAACCATGATAAAACCCCATCAAACACCCATTCAAAACTTGAGGAACTCACTAAAAATCATTAGAGAAAATTTGAATATTTTACCTTTGAAGTGGCTTAGACTTGGTCACCAAGACATAAATTTGATTCTAAGCTAGATTGGGGGTTGTAGCTCAAAAAATATGTGAGAGAACAAGGAAAAGGGTTGCCATTTCTTGTGGGAAAGAAAATGGGTTGTTTTTTTTTATGGGTCATGTAAATGATGGCAACATTTGGTTTAGCTTATCACTTAAGGGCATAGTTGCAAAATGCCTTAGTTTAAAGGCTTATTTGAAGTAAAAAGAACTTTTCCCACCACTTATTACAACTGCCCATCAAAGGGGGAGATGTGGAAATATTTACACTATTTGGGTGGTATCAAGTGGGCCCCACTTTACTATCTTGCACTGTCCAAATTACACCACACTATATTTTTCTTATACTGCTAGTATATTTTTCATATAGCTAATGTACTTTCTTATACAATTTATGAGGTCCCATAACCTTTCATATTATTTCAAATCCTTCATACAGTATAATTCCTATACTGCTTAACTTTATACATCCCTCTTACACTGCATTTACTTTTGCATTATAATATCTATACTACATAATTTTATCAGTGTAATCCTTACATTGCATTAGTGTCATATTACATAATTTTAGTATTGATTTACTTTAGTACTGTATAATTTAAATATTTTTGTGTAGTAGCTTTCCTTATATAGCATTTCAATTTCAAAATCTATTGTAACACAAATCTACAACAATTAAGCTTTCTAGCTTATTTTTCTTTACTTATCCACTAACTCTCATCTTCATTTCACTCAAATTTTACTTAAGACTATTACATGATTTTTAATCATAAAAATCCCATGTTTCTTCTTATAAAATTTTTCATAAAAATTAGTTTCAAATAATAATCCTCATAATATTATAATTGCTCCTTAAGCTCTTATCCAATTTTTTGAGCTTAATATTTAGTCACAAAATTATTTAACATAATCTTTAATTATTGCATATATAACGCACTTAGGTATTCTTGGGTGTCACGCATGTGCTCCTGAATATATTTCTTATGCCAGGGGTCTAAATCTTTCTATGCATCATGCAACGACTCACGTATGCTTCTAGTTTGAATATCAACCGTATTGTCAAACCAAGAATTGGACCGGTCAAGTGCCATCCAAATATCTCTTTTCTTGTCAAATTTGAGTGTGATCTTTTTCTCCTTTACCTTTTTTGCCATGATTTCATGACCCTTTACATTCCTTCAACTTGTACATGGTCAAGGTGTAGTATCTAGTGCTGTAAACATTCATCAACACTGCAAATTAATTTAACACATTTGTAACTAGGTTATAGCATACCCTACAATGTAAGGGAAGTACATAAGGATCAAATGGAGGCTGTCCCCCTAAAAAACTAGCACAAGTGGCAACTGAACCAAACATGAATGACTATTAACAAATTAAAATTAGTTTGATATCGTCTTTACTTATTATATAAATGCTATACATTCATGTTTGTTTGTGCTATACATAGTTTCTATTCATCTTCACTACTCATGTCAGGAATGTCGCCACCAACATTTATGTCATCATCGTCTTTAGACTCAACACTTTTCTTTGCAATGTATTCATCTAAAGTTTCATCCTCCTCTCCTAACATATCAGAGTTATGATCTTTTGCAAGGGACTTGTTTTTCAAGATTACATCAACATCGGATGTGACAATATTAGATGATACATTAGGACGATTCCATATCAAGTGTCAATCTTTGGTACTTCCACTACTAAGTCAACATTTGTAGACATGGCATCTTGACTAACCATCACATCGTCCACATATGCTTTTGGAAAAGCCCATATATGTCGATGTCCAAAGTATTCAATATCTTTTCAATTTGGTTCCATAAACAAATCTACAAAAAAAAAAGCTTGTTCCGCTTGAGACACAAATATGAACTTTCTTTTGCTTTCTACTTTTCCAGCGACTTATGTTATAGTCTAGACACGCATGTAGATCAACATTCTCCTTCTAAAACAAAACATAATCATACTTATAGATATAAATTTTTTTTTAGATCAATCCTAGTTTAGCCAATAACTTTTTCAACTCATAATAAGAAGTAGGTAACTTGTTCCCATTCGGGAATGGATTTTTCAATAACTTCAACATAGCATCCATGCACTTATTAGGTCACTTATACAACACTCTTAGGTGCATGAATAATTTCACTAGGAAATTCAATGATTAATACTTACTATAGCTCAGATACACTCTCACTTGGAGCTCAAATAAGAGATTCTTGAATTCATCATACTACGTATATCCACTTGCGTCTCACTCAACATATCATGATCATCATTAATCCTAGCAACATCATTTATGAATACAAATACCTTGTCTATTGGTTCACTAACAACTAGGTTAGTGCTTGAAGCTGCTTATACTTCGCCATGATGAATCCATTTAGTTTGCAGCATCTCATGATTTCTATACTTCAAACAAGGACAACTGATACGCCCAATTGAATTTGCATAATTCTTTATGACCTCAATAAAAGTAGACAAATTATTTCAAGGCTCATCTAACAACCAATTCTGCACATATATCCAACTTTTGTCCATCGACATTCAACAATAAACAATAACATACACAATCATTAAAGTCAATCATGTCAATGTATGTATGCATGCAATTCTATGTGCTACCTTTTCTCCAAACCTATAGGGTAAAGCTCTATCCTATTTAGTATTGTAATTTACGTATTGTATCACTCATCTCACAATGCCCTTTTTCTATAGAAATTCCGGTGGCATCTCCCTCTTGTTCTATTAAATGTACCATCAGGCACATACCTAGAGAAGAAAGAGAGATACATCGAAACCTCTACCAAAGGCGCAAGTGAAATTCAATGACAGACACATAAATTACAATACTAAATTGTCCAAATAGGACAATTCAAGCAACAATTATTACGTACTGATCCATGAACAGGTTTAAGATTAATTCATGCATGCATATTCAAAATGAAAATATAAGGCGTACCCACGTACATTATTTTTGTGATTATCTATTCACATATGAAACCATATTAGAAACAGTAATAGTTTTTTTTTTAATTTATGAAATATTATCAAATTTTATGATAACTTTACATCCAATCTTTTAAATTGTTTCTATTACAATTAAATTTTCAATTTCCATTAACAAAAATATTGTAATTATTAAATTATAATATTCCACATCAATTTTGTTCATTACTTTTAAATAACATATAATTTTAATGTAGGTTTATTTTTCATATCAATTACTTGTTAATTAAAATAATAAATTATATTATTCAATATTATATTCATTTATTATTTTTTTAAGAAAATTTATTTCCTTTCTATTTATAAATATTACATTATTTTTATAATTTTCTTTTTTTTCTTTTTATTATATTATTGTTTTAATATTTTTAATCAAAAAATATCATTTCATAGTTCATTATCCAAATTATGTCCGTATTTTTATTTTTTTAAATCATATAATATCTTTTAATTAATTACTTAATTAAATCAGCAATTCTTAATTTTAAATTTTTATATCCCTATTTTGATCTTTTTTAATTATATAATATCTTTTAAATAATTAAATTATTTTTCTTAATAACTTCACAATTTCTAGTCCTCTATTGCCTCCGACGGCATGTCATCTCGTGCCAGTAAGGACAAAAGTCGTCACTAACAATGTTGTCGTTAGAGACTGTGTTTGTAGCAGTGATGACGAAATGTGGAGAGGAGAATTTTTGGGCGAGGAGTTTTTTTTCTCAATCCCAAATCCATAGGTATTGGTATTCTTCTATTTTATTTTTGAATTTTGATTGTTTTTTCCTTCTTCACTTTACTGCATAAATGAAATTTTCAAGGCTCCAAAGTTGGAGCCCTGACAAACCTTGATAGCGCCGATGCCACATGGCGTGGGGACTATTCCGGTCCAAGTGTGCCAGCTATTCGCCAAGCGGGAATTCCTTGCACGCTATCTAAGCTGATCCTATGTTAGCGACGCTACTTTTTCATAGAGGCGTCACTACTTCAAGACTTGACCGACACTAAATGGGCGTCGCTATCTTAGTGGCGTAGTTTAGGTACACGTTTCTTGTAGTGTATAATGAGGTGTAACAGATATGTACTCTGCCGCGATGTGTAAATGTTTTTGATTAATTTGCTTCTATGAGGGGCATGACCTTGAGTGAATAGAATAAGGTGGGCATATACAACTAAAAGGATTAAAAAAAAACCAAAAAGAAAATCTAAAAGGAAATAATCAAAAACCACTACGATTCAAAGCACGCGCGTGGATTTTGTGGGTTTTGCTGTCTACAAAATCGATATCATATCTTTTTCATATAATATTCATTTGAATTTTTACATACTGCATAGCAAGAGGCTACCTAGCCAATAGATATCGCTAAATAGCCTACACACACACATATATATATATATGTATATATCTACAGTAAATATGGAGAATCATTGATATTATTCGCCATGGGATAGACGCATAGCCTATAAATAGTAAGTATTGAGGGGTATTGTTATATAGTGGTACAGAGGCCAGAGGAGAATGACGATTATATGTAGTCCCTCAATTGCAACACTGCCTTTTCATTACTACAAATGAAAATAGCTCTGAAAGAAACACGAGTATCATGCCAATCACTTTTGGCAGATCTCTTCCATTCTTTTTCCTCTGCGTGTCGTCTTCATGTGATCATTAGACAAGTTCCTAAGTGACATTACCTATATAAATATTATATTACGATATATATGCCACTAATATATTGCATATATATATATATATATGTGCCCACATTAACGTTGAATACAACGCTACAAGCAAATCATTGCCTACTTGACTTTAGCCCTCGGCCTGCACATAAATTTCATTATTGAAGAATTGATTGCCCACAAATATAACTGAGACAAATCATGTCAATTCCCCTTTTTTTCAACATGCACAAGAACCAGGATTAGGTAAATAGAGTAATCTTATTTAACCCTATGGGACTATAATTCTACTACTAATAAAATAGTAGGACCTAACTTAAAAAATATACTAGATAGTTTTATGGGTAACATGATTATAACTCATGAGAATGAAAAGGATTTTTCATACAAATAAGAGTAAATAAGGAACCATTGTTAAAGTGCCGCCTAAGGTCAGCATGGCATCACATAGGCGCGAAGATTTTTCATGACAGAGATTTCTTGACCACCTTTTCATTGATCTGGGAAAATTGTCAATGACAGTAATAATCATCGCTAAGATCCCTTTTTTTAGCTGGTTGGACATTGCAATTTGGTGATATGCATAATAAACATGCAAACTGGAATTATATTATTCAACTCTGGGTTGCAATGATTTATAGAAAATGGGAATTAACAGAAAGAAGAACATCATCATCAGTCTCACTCAAGCACAACAAGAAATTAAGTATGGGAGGTTGATCTTCATACAATTTGAACTTATTAAAGAGTTGGGCTTTCATCTTCAAAATTCAACCTATTAAATAAAGTGGTTCAATGTTCTCATAGGTTGCTGTTTGTTTTTATGTATTGACGATGGGAGACTCGGGATTTTTTCCCTTTATAGATGTTGTCGTTAGTAATTTGGTATAATTGTTGTTAAGTTGTATGTTTGAAAGCAATAATAATGTAATAATTTAAGAAGAAAGAGTATTAATATCCAAAACAACAATAGGTAACGAGTTCGAGTTTGCTGGAGGTGCAGAAATCAGCTGAGCGTCATCTGCATCTAAAAAGATGAAGAAAGTGGTGTTCCACTAAACAATAGTGATAACATGGACCTCACGATCCACGAGCATGCTCATGATATACACATATTTCAAATATTATGAATATATATATCTATATATATTTGTCTAAATGTAACCCCATCAAAACGTTGTCACATTGCATATATAGCTTGTTGGAGTCAGGGTGGAGGCACATTGGCCCAACCCTCTACGTTCAATGGCTCTTTCTATATCTGCCCTAGAAAAAATTTTCTTTAACACTTTCCTTGTAACTTTGCCCCCTAAATTCTTCTAAATTGCACTAAGAATAGACTTTTTTTTTAAAAAAAAAATATTCGTTAATAACCAAAGTTCTAACTTTCTAAGTATACTCATATTTCAAAAAAATTGAAATATCAACAGAATTTTCCTTTTAAAAAAATCAGTTATATCCTAAGTTTTAACTTTTTAAGTAGCACTACAAAAAAAACTACATTTAACGACATATTATTTACGACATGTAGTTTTTGAATGTCGTTGAAAAATACATATAACGACATCTCGAACAAACATGTCGTTAATAACATTTGAAATAATAATTGACGACATCTATATAGATGTCATAGTAAAGGTCTTTTTTGAACGACAATAGTTTATTGTCGTTAAATTATTTAACGGCAAGTAAGAGATGTTGTCAAAGCCTTAGAGATTCTACGACACCCCTTATAAACGACATCTTGACTAATGTCGTCTATAAAAAATGTCGTAGAATCTTTAAGGTTTTGACGACATCTCTCACTTTATTTAACGACGCTAAACTATTGTAGTTAAAAGGAGACCTTTAATACAGCGTCTATATAGATGTCGTCCAAATGTCATTATTGGCATGTTTGTTGGAAATGTCGTTGTATGTACTTTTCAACAACATTCAAAAACTCATGTTGTAATAACATGTCGTTAAATGTAGTTTTTCTTGTAGTGTAGACTCATATTTTAAATTTAAAGCTTCAAATAAACTAAAAATCAATTATGAACTTATGACTTTCGGGACACAACATTTTCAAAAGAACTTAAAATTCTATTTCAAGTATAGTTCATTTGGACAAAGAATAATGAAAGATAAAATAGATAAAATAACATGATAAAGAGTAACAAGGTTTAAAAAAAATATAAATATTGTGTCGTAATTTAGCTTAAATTCCGCCACAGATTAGAATTCATACATAAATGAGGTGTTGTAGATTTTGACAACTCAAGTTTCACATGTCCCATACGGAAAAGTAACAGTGTTTTTACACTTTATAAGTTACTACACTTGTGAGGAGGCTATAAGTTACTACACTTGTGAGGAGGCTAATGAAGTGCATGTTAGACATGTATGCCCTAAGGAGTAAAAATGTAATGAGTTTTTGAAGACATTTTTATCAATAAAGAATTCATTTATTATTCATATACCAAATCTTGTCCTCTTTACGTTCATATTTGTTGAATGTATGATAAGCAAACAATAGTCTGAGACTGTCGGTCTAAACCTTTAAGAATTGGGCATATGATGGACAGATTATGCAGAAGACACGATTCTTAAGGTGACGGTCTAAATCATAAGATCCGCAATCGAGGGAATAAAGTTGGGCGCTTTATTCATGTAAAGATTGTTATGTTGTCTATATCCCTATTGGGAGATGGTTTGTCTTGACCATCGGAGGTGGACTCCGTGAATAGAAACATTGGCGCATTGTCATAGGTGACGATGTGTTGGATCGGGACATAAAGTGAATTGATTTGGATTAATAATTCTGTCTTGACAAATCGATTCACTTTAGACAATCATTTGTATTGCATCTTAATC